>VZTY01005851.1:0-20873 GCA_013400935.1 Turnix velox
GTCAGAATGAAGATTCTGACCAAAAAGCAGCTCAAGTGCCATGAAAGTGTTTAAGGGTATCTGCCTCATTCAAATCCAAAGTAACGGCTGATGTCTTCTTAGAGAAATGGTCAGATGTTCTCTCATCTTCTTCTTCAAGATGCACTTGAGTAAGACTGAAATACTGATGTGGGATTTAGACATATAAATTCTCCTTTCAAAAAGGGATGCTGTCAGGAAATAAGTAATGATGGTTGCACTACTAGTCTAACCAACATCTCTGTGACTTGTGCATGTTTTGAGATGGGACTACGTTGTGATTTGCACACTAATGTCCAAATCACTGATCTGAATTCACATGTCCTTCTGCTGTTTCAGTCTCTGGCACAATGCACCTTGATTTTAATTTTTGCAAAATAACATAGCTGTACTGGGATTAGTGGGTGCTTTATCATCCCTGAATGATAAAAAGCCAGGTGCTTACTGCACTCTGGAAGGAAGTGGATGAGAAAATTCTTCTGTGGTGAAGAATTAATTGAACTTGTGCACTTTTTTGCCAGGGAGCAGCTTTACAGGAGTTGGCAAAGAGAACTTGTGCTCCATGACTGGCTATGGCTGAACTAATTTGTGCAGTATTCACTCCTGTTTGCATTCTGTGTTCAGGATGCCCCAAGTGCATTGGAATTTTCAGAGAATGTAGATGGGTGAATTTATGCATTTAAGCATTCTGACAGTGTGTAGACATGACAAAGCCACCAAAAAGAAAAGCCTGTCAAGATGGAAACCATTCCTTCAGAGCTCTTGTGGCTCTCACATGACTATCTCTCCTTTTCATTCCTAGTAGGCAAAGTTTTACTCTACATACTTTTTCACCTGCCAGCAGTGGGGCAGACAGTACAATAGGAAACTGGATGTGTCTCATTAACTTTTTTTGGAACATTTCTGATACATGCAGGTGGCTGGAAAGTTGCATAGATATATATTAAACCAAGGTTTATTTAACTCGTTCTGTTCTCTTTCAAGTGTACAGAAGCTGAATGAGTTCCTACTGAGTGATGAGATTGGAGATGACAGCTGGAGAGGTGGGGACAGTTCTGTAGCTTATGAATCCTGTAAGAAGCACACAGGACTTGTAAGTTCTATGACTTGTAAGTTTTATGACACTGAAATTCAAAGCAGAAGACCTAGGCTAGAGAGCCTCCATACAATGCCAGTAGACTAGCTGATTTGCCTTGGAGTTTTGGCTTCTCCCCTGACTAATAGTGACGCTATTTTTACCTCTTTACATTGGGATGAGAAGGCTCAGAGGGGACCTCATAGTAACTTATCAGTACCTGAGGGNACATTTGTTTTGTTTCTCTTCTCCACCTTTGCCTATTCCTACAGACAAATTCTAGATGGAAAAATAAATAGGTAAAGGGTGAGTGTCAGGAGGATGGAGCCAGGCTTTCCTCAGTGACTTCCAATGATAGGAAAAGGGGCAATGGGTGCAAACTGAAACACAGGAGGTTCCACAGAAATATAAGAAAAAACTTTTTCATGGTGAGGGTGATGGAACAATGGCATGAGCTAGCCAGAGAGGTTTTGGAGTCTTCTTCTCTGGAGACATTTAAACCTGGTCTAGGTGTTCCTGCTCTGGCAGGGAGACTGGACTAGATGACCTCTTGAGGTCCCTTCCAATCCCTGATATTCTGTGATTCTGTGATCTGTGTGGATTAAATCAGTATCACCCAGTGGTAAGGGATCACTCTGATTACACCAATTCAGCTCAATACAGGAGTACTTAGAAATACAAAGGTAACTCTGAGCTGGCTCCACAGCCACTATTATGTGTTAGTGAGGTGCTTTGTGTAGGATAGTTTGATGTGCTTCTCACACTTACAGACATTTGTCTTTCAAGACCCAAACTGGTAAACTCTGCACACTCAGGTAGGGCAAACTTATTTAGTGCCTTGATGAGAAGGATGGAGGTGAAATTTGGGATGATTATGCCTGGGAAACCAAAATTTGCTGTGCCGTAGTTAAGGTGGCACTATGTGCATCACACTAATGTGTTTTCATTATCCCATATATTGGAGAGCACTGACTGTTTCTTGTAACTTAGAGAGGTAGTAAGAAAAGGAGTGAATTACTTGTTTCACTGTCTGACATTTGCAACTTTTTTCCTTTCTTCATTTCACTTCATAGCACACCAAGGCCATCAACAGAAGGCAGCCCTTGAGGTATCAGCTTGAAAGCTATGAACAGCCAACAAGGAAGCAAACACGTCCCATGGAGATAGATGATATTGCAATCAAGGTGCTTTGAAAACATCATCTCATTTTTACAAGGATTAAATTCTTCTGCATCTGTACAATTTGCTCCTGCTCTTCCAAGGGCAAGCTGTCCATTGAAAGAACATACACTTTAGCCAAAAAAACAAAGTGAGGAGAATTAATTTCAGACCAGCTTTTTATAGCAATTGTCTATCTTCTCAGGAAACAGAGGCATCATGAGTTTAAAAAACTCCAGAAAATAGATTGATATGCAGATAATCTGATATGCAGAAATCAATATAGATTTTTCAGACTTGTCCTTGCTGAGTTTCTCTTTCACTCATAACCAAAATCAAAATTTCTGAGTAATGTTTTTGACATTTGTTTGTGACATGTCATTTAGAATGTCATTATTTTAAGTCATGTTGGCCAGCTCTTTATCATTTATGTGCTTTGTGCAAATAGTGATTCACATTGTGTGCACAAAAAGGTCCACTGGGGCACATTTTCCTTATGTCCAGTATAAACTTTGACTGTCTTCAATCTGAACCATGTGAATACATTCACAAGGGGACATGAATCCAAATATGCAGAAGAATTAATTCCTTGATAAGCTATGCTATTTAGATTGTCACCTGTGAGGTCCTGTGATTGTTAGTCTTTAATCTTATACTTGGCAATGTGAAAGCATTTGGTATATGGACTTTAATTCAAGATCATCTCTTTATTGCATTTTATATAGTATATATGTTTGTGCATATAACTTTTCTTATGGACAAACTTCTCTGTATTGTCAGTCTTAATTAGCTTAATCTGCCTTTTTTTGTTTATGAACCTACCTCACCATGCCTATTAATCACTGATTTGTTTTATTAACACCTTTGAAATCTAAACTTTTTAATTTTATTTTTTATATCAGGTATTTATATATCTTATGTGTGGTAATTGTCTTGTAGGTGACCAATGGATACTTTTCCTGGGGAAGTGGTTTAGCTACATTGTCCAACATAAACATCAGAATCCCAACAGGTAGGATAAATGGTCAGCTTAAACATGAAATATGTAGGATTACAAGGGTACTCATGCTGTAATAACAAAATTTACCACTAGATGANATATGTAGGATTACATTGTTACTCATGCTTTTTCTTGATGTTGTGAAAAGAGAAAATCCATACATTTAAGTTTTTAGAAGAAAAAAATGAAGGCCAAAAGTGTATACAGGGTCATAAACTGTATTGCTCATATAGCTATTCACCTGAAGTACTATAAAGAAACAAAGAATTACATGGCTTTCATATGTTTATATAGCTTATTTTTAGAACAGGAACAGAGTCAAGAAGAAGAATAAATATGAAAAAGGTAGTAAAAATCTCATTACAATTTTTAATAGGCAAATTTAAAAAACAAAGAGGGACAATTCCAGACTTGACCAAATCAAGGATCCATCTAATTGAGTCTTTTATTTCCAGCAGTGGCTACCAGTGGATATACAGACACAGCACACCTCTCCTATCATTCTTTAACATTACATTCTCACAGTTCTCTTTCCATCTCAGAATTCCTTGAGCCTCATGCAGTTTTTTTGTCAAGAAATCCTCAATGTATTTCTTATTCAATTTATTTCTGTTTGTTTAGCTGAGCTCCTGTCATTTCCTGCATCCTCAATGTCTTTTGTCTAGGAGTTTTCAGAGGTTTACAAACCATTGAAGACTTAAACACATAGAAAGTATAAATGTATTAACTTATTCTCCTTCTTTATTATTATTACTACTATTATTGTAAAATTCCTAACACATATCCCATTCATGTTATTGAACAGTCTTATATTTTATTTCTATATCCTATCAGGTGCTTGATTTTATCATAGCTTATTATGTTAGATTGACACATTTTAAATACCAGACAGTTAAATTATTCCAGTTTAATCCCAAACTCTATATAATTTATTTCTCTGTGGCATCAGTGTTCTAGACATGGATGAGCATTTCCTTGTATGTCAAAGCAATAGTCTTATTATTCCTTTGGAGATCAGTGCATACATGTACTATCTATTACTGTATATTTCAATTAACAAATGCATGGAATATTGGCCATTTACATAGTGGATGGATGGGTGCTAATAAATACAACCAATTACTTCAGGTGTCTTAGAACTCAATGTAGCTTTTCCTTGTGGACTTTAGCAGAACTGGGGGTTTTTTTTTGTTTGTTTTTGAAAATGTTTTTTGTTATTATTACTATAGGTCAGATGACAATGATTGTGGGTCAGGTTGGCTGTGGCAAGTCATCACTTCTCCTTGCTATACTGGGAGAGATGCAGACGCTGGAGGGAAAAGTTCACTGGAGCAAGTATGTTTCATATAGCTATTAATTCCTGTATTAAGAAGGAGGGAGTTGGGTTTTGCTGTGAGAAATGTAAACTTCCTGTCTCAGAATTGCATGTTAAATTATTATTGTCACCCACATCCTCTCTGGAGGGTGTTGCCTGTAAAATCATGAAGGATTTTCAGAGCTCTTATGTTCAAAGTTCAGATCAGCATTGCAAAGGAGGGGAAATTCAGGGGTCTGGTGATTAATATCTAAGATATTAGTAAATCCAGTATATTAGCCCTATCAAATGTCCTGAATAGAAAGAATATACTATTTCCTTTATCCAGTAATCTTCAGCACTGTGAGTCTTACAGCAAATAAAAACTCATTACTATGCTGTCTCCAAACTCCTTTTTGGTAAGAATAATGTGAGGTACAAATTACTTTTGTTGTGTTTCATCAAAGGAGTTTGTAGCCCAGTAATGTTTCAGCTACTCAGGCTGTGCACAGGATGAAATTTTTCAAGAACCATTGAAGAGTGGGATATGTAAAAGGCAAAGGAGGGCTCCAGTTTGAATTCCTGCCTAGTTTATTAAGTCAGCATTGTTACTCTGCTACTCTACACACCTCTGAAAGCACAACAGAATGGAGCATCTTCCTGTACAGTTTTTCCCAATCATACTTGCAGAAAACAATGTGAAAACACTAAATACCTGAGGACTAAAGGCTCTGAAGAAGCTGTTGCTGAAGAGAGAAATGAATTCAGATGAATTCAGACCCAGTGAACTTCTTATAGAAACAAAGCAGGGCAGCAACCACCCTCCAGACCAAGCAGGGCAAAGGCTCTGGAAGGGAAGTGTTGTAACCCCAAGACACATTCTGTGCTTTTATAGAACAGTTCTATTTCCTTAGAACTACCAAGCCAAATTTTTGAGGAGAAAGGGTGAGTTTTGTCACAGAGATTAATGTTTTGTTTTCCTGTCCCTTGACTAGAAATCTCCTTTGTCATTTTCTTAGAGCAATGTTGCAGGCTGGAAATTTTAGCTTTTCCTGTGCTAGCATGCATGGCATATTTTTGTTCCCCAGCTGTATTTCACAGTCTGCTCTTCTAAATGTATGATCTCACATTCTAAATGTATGATCTTCTTGCCAAGGCAAGAAGACTAACTCTGGTTTAACTGTATCTAAGATTAAGCTTTGAGGGGGAAAGAATATGTGACTTACAAGTTTATTTCTTTGAGATATATGATGAAGATTTTAACTTCATAATCAGGAGTGGGTTTTTTTTCCTGATTAGTTTAATAAAAAACAATGAGTAGTGTGTACCCTAAAATTATTTGCACAGATGTTTTGAAAGATGTATTTGAGAAAGAATCAGCTTTGTCTTAGAGAAAGTTAAGAAATACTAGAAAGATCAGAAAAAGGAGAAATCTTATAAAGATACTGGAGACAAATTATGAAATAGTGTTTCTTTTACATTGTTCAAGAGGGATTAAGTTCATATTTCCAATTGATTACCTGTCTGTGTATAACCAAACAGGTAACTCAGGTTTTAATCAGCCACTTAGGCTTTACTGAGTGATTTTTTTTCATTGCAAACTGTAGTTTGGTGCTGTGATATAGCTGATGCAAACGTGGTCATGTTTTGCTGGTAATTTCAGACTGCCTGACAGACAGATGAATACAGAAGGCTGCGTCAGGTATTAACTAAGTGGATCCTTTCCTTTACAAAATCATATTAAAGGTCCTACTTATGTACTGTCTTGTATCACTTTTCATGTGATTCCACATGCATGACTAACTCAGCTACTGATCCAGGGATGAAATGCAGGCCAGGTAAATTCTCCAATAAATTCAGGTATTAAAACACAGCAATAGTAATGATGGATTCGTTTTCAGCCCCAGTAATATTGTGGTTACCCTGAATTGTTGTGAAAGCCCACCATGAAGCTTGAATGCCCTTGCTGTTATTGTGATTGTCTGCAGTGAGAGCTGTATGTCCTGCTGTCAGGGTCATCACTGGTTTGGGATCTCAGGAAAGAAACATATTAGTGTGGCCAGCGAAAAAGTCTTACGGGCCAGATCTGAGTTCTTCCCAATTACATGAGACCAGCCTCAGATATATTATATATATATAATATATTATATACATATATATAATATATATCTTATATATCTTATATATATAAGATATAATATATCTTATATATCTTATATCTTATATCTTATAAGATATATTATATGTTATAATATATCTTATATATAAGAAACCTTAGCCAGGGAGCTGGTTTTATGTTTTCCAAGAGAGAAATCAGCTGGAGAGTCTTCTTAAACACTAAAGCATGAGTCTATCCAGATGCAGTGACTCAACTCAGCCTTTTTCAGATGTCTGTACAGGGTCAGAAATAAGGAATATGCAAAGATACCTATTCCCCACATCTACACAAAGCCAAACAGTCAGAACCATCTTCTCAGACTGCCAAGCAGAGTGGATAAGTGGAAGCCCTTCACTTGTTGTGGGTTTTCTGTACATTGAACGGTGTCTGGGAAAACAGGTTGCTGAGGACTAAGTGAAAAGCAAGGGAATCATGGGGTAGATCCTCCCAAATGGCCTGTCCTGCCCTCAAGCTGTGGAAGGCTTCAAGAAAAAATAGGTAAAATCATTGTTCCCCTTAAAAGGATTACAGGTTGCATGCAATCCAAAAAATTGCAACTGCATTAACTGATAGAAAGGAGTATGTGGAACCTGTCTAGAGGCAAACTGGGGAGAAAAATGAAGAACTTGAGTGTTCTCCATGAGGAACCCATGAGGGTAGTGAGATGCTGAATAGGTTGCCCAGAGAGGTGGTGGAGGTACCATCCCTGGAGACATCCAAGGCCAGGCTTGCTGAGGCTCTGAGCAACTTGATTAAGTGCAGGATGTCCCTGCCCATGGCAGGGGACTTGGAACTAGATGATATTTAAGCTCCCTTCCAACACAAACCATTCTATGATTCTATGAAAGCACTGAAGGATGTTAACTGCAGGTGAAGAAATGTCCAGTCATAAAAATGTCAGATATCAAATTCAGCATCCCTACTAGTGCTGCTGTGCTGCAGGATTGCAGGAGCAGGAATAAATGCCTCCAAACTGACAGAATTTGTGTAGAGTTTTGATCCTTGTCTTGTCTCAATTTACTTTCCTGTATTAGTAGAGGCAATTTTAAATTTTGTTGTCACAGTGACATTCTAAAGATTTTGTATCCTTTTTTCCTTCTCCATTTCCATTTTGAAGGCTGAGGGAAGCTGGGCCTGATTAAAGATGTATTATTCTATTGTAAAACAGCATAAAAAATTTGGCCAAACAAGGTTTCTTTTTTATGTTTCCTTAAAACAATGAGTTCAATACAATTCTGAAGTATCTGTTTATATATTCAAAACCTTACAAAACTAATTAATCAACCTAATCAGTTTGGTTTCTCCTACTATTCCAGACTTGAATTCTCCATGCCCTACTTTGGGAAATGTGTATATTTCATAGTGCAGAATAAAAATCAGAATAAATAGCCACATTTCAATAAACAACAACAACAAAATTGGACACAAGATTACTAATCCCAACGGGCAAAGAAAAATTATCTTTATAGAAATCTCAGGAAGTTAATTTTCAGCCCACTCCCATGCCCTGAAATTGCACCACCCTTTCAGATTCAACAGGGTAATGTGTATAAGACCAAATATTTAATCCCCTTATTAGTGAAGGCTCCAGCTTAGCTACATGTGTTTATCCATGAGATTATTAATGAACATGGGTTCTCACAGAGAACTCCCTAAGTATTAGGAAGAATTAAGATGTGTTTGTCAAGCTAAGCATGGAATGAAACTTCTAGTTAAGGATGAGTCTAAGAAACTGAGATCTCAAATCAGTTCTTGCTCATTCAGATATTATACATGATTATAATGACAAGTATATTATATCTGGATTTGCAAAGAGTCTTGCAAGGCTTGCACCCAGTTTTTGTTAAAAGATACATCAGAAGGCACTCCAAAATGTACACATGAAAATATTATTCCTTTCTCTACTGTTGGTATACACTGCTGATAAAAGCTGGATGAGGTTTAATAGAGGAAATGTAGATTTTCTTCTTTTTTGTTTCCGACTTCTTTTTAATCTCTCATTAGACTATGTCTTTTGCTTTCTTGTAACTCATCTTTCCAGAGAAAATTGGAAGCTTCAGCTGAGTAAAGAACCAACTCCAGTAGAGCAGTGTCTACTTTGAGCCTCAATTTATGGCTTTCCAACTGTTTTGAGATAACCAGAAGGGCTTGTTCACTTCTGATGTAAATTCTACTCTGGGAATATGTGCACAAAGGAAACACACAATCGTACATTTTAGGAGGCTATAATTATGAAAGTTCTTAGAAAGCTGATGTGCAGCACAGAAAGCAACATGTCTCTGTTCTGACATTTTTGGGAAGATGCCTAATATGCCAGTCTGGCATGACAAGGGCTCTGCTATTAGAATTTTTATGCCCTTTTCCAGATTTGGATCATCTGCTTTTAAATGCAGCTGCATTAGTAACCCAGAAGGCAAGCAGACATTTCTGTTTTAGCAAGAAAATATTCCATCTGGAAGATTCGTAGGCTTGAGAGGGGAGGATTTGTTTATTTATTGGTTTGTTGTTTGCTTTTTTTAAGTGAGTCAAATGACATTTTAGTATTCTTTTTCTAGTCCCTTCTAATATCTGTTTGCATTTACCTGGTGTAAACTCACTCTATTAGATTTTACACTTGGCAGTCATGTGTTGCCATTCCTGGACACAAGCACCATTCCTGGTCCAGAACTGCTTTGACTGCCATTTCATGCCTCAGCATTGTTAGGAAGTTAATTATAAGAGGGAGCTGCAAAATCATTCAGGTTATGAATCAGGAAGGATATTGAGCTATTGGAGAGGGTCCAAAGAAGGGCCACGAAGATGATCAAAGGGTTGGAACAACTGCCCTATGAGGACAGGCTGAAGGAGTTGGGGTTGTTCAGCCTGGAGAAGAGAAGGCTCAGAGGGGACCTCATAGTAACTTATCAGTACCTGAGGGGGTCCTACAGAAAGGCAGGGGAAGGAATTTTTAACATAATATCGGATGGGAGGACTAGAAACAATGGATATAAATTAGAGGGGGATAGATTTAGACTAGACATAAGAAAGAAATTCTTTACAGTGAGGGTGGTGAAACACTGGAACAGGTTGCCCAGGGAGGTTGTGGATGCCCCCTCTCTGGAGGTGTTCAAGACTAGGCTGGACAGGGCACTGGGCAGCCTGGTCTAGTGGGAGGTGTCCCTGCCTATGGCAGGGGGGTTGGAACTCGATGATCTTTAAGGTCCCTTCCAACCCAGACTATTCTATGATTCTATGATCCTTAAGAAGTGGAGGTTTACAAAAAGAGCCTGTGTGGTGTTAAGACATGCATGGCTTTATGCAGCCTTATTGCTATAAACAGGTTCAAAATCTGTTCTAATTCTAAACTGTGTATCATATTTGCAAAGCTTATCCTTTACTCCAGGAGAAATTTAACTTAGGAGTCATTACCAGCTTTTGCAGCTCATTCACAGAACTGTGTGTGGAGAAGCTAACTTACTGTTTGTCAACCTTTTATATTCCCAGGCAATATTAATGGCTTTATTTTTGATACATTTTACATTTTCTAAGATTTCTTGCTCATTTAACCACTACACACTATAGATACAAAAGTGCTGATTTATAAGTTGTGTGCTTTTAGTTTAACTTTCTTTATTTTCACTTTAAGAAATAAAAGAGCCCATGGTGATGTTCAGTTCTTAAAATACACACTTAACACCAGTTTCCCTGTACATGAAACTTGCACAAAATGTTATTCTGTCTGTTTCCTGCTTTACTAAATGACGTTTACCATAACTTACAGTGTAAATGAAACTGAAACTTCTTTTGAAGCATCCAGAAGGTATTACTTCTGTTTTTAGTGTACCATAATATACTCATTCCTTTCTTCAAACCTTCCTCTTTGTATCTTTCAGCCATCTCTGTTTTCTTACCATGTCAATTATCATTTACCACAGGATTAACTATCAGATTTTGTTAAATCTAGTGGATCCCAACCTCCTCCAGCCATTGTACCACTACCTCAGTCTTGTCTGAAGGATGTTCAGTGCTCCCAGATCATGTTTGACATCACTGGGAGTTTAATGTGCTCCATATCTTGCAAGACAGAGCCTCTAGGTATAAGACATCATACTTTTAATACTCCTGTTTTCATGATTTCTTATCAGCACTGGGTTTTGTCTTACCTGTAACCCAGGGTGACAGCTGTGTTACAGGTGCAAAGGGAACCAGGCTGTGCTCCTGCTGAAGTAAGTTTCCCCCACTTCAGTGACGGGGACTGCAGGTTTAAAAGAAGGACAAGCTGAACTCAAACCATGTTATAGATGATACAGAGGTAGTGGCACACATAGCTGTGTTTGGGAGCCACAGAGTGATTTGCTACCTGATAATCCTGGGGACATATTTCATGCTGGTGCATACTCAACTGTAAAAATCCTAAAATTTTTTTTGATACTACTGATTGCTTCTAACCAGCTATTTCTCCTACCCCAGCACCCTCTCTCTCAATAGAGATGCCTGCCTAAAAAGCTGTTTCAAATGTATGCTTTGAGGCAATATCATCAAAGAGACTTAGAAAGAAAGTAAGTGTTCAGATCCACAAATTGGTACCAGATCCACTTCCTTCCACCTTAATGTACTTTAATGTACAGCATTTTTTGCTGTACAGAGGCAAAACAGTCAGAAGCAAAGGCAGGGGAAGGAATTTTTAACATAATATCGGATGGGAGGACTAGAAACAATGGATATAAATTAGAGGGGGATAGATTTAGACTAGACATAAGGAAGAAATTCTTTACAGTGAGGGTGGTGAAATACTGGAACAGGTTGCCCAGGGAGGTTGTGGATGCCTCATCTCTGGAGGTGTTCAAGACTAGGCTGGACAGGGCACTGGGCAGCCTGGTCTAGTGGGAGGTGTCCCTGCCTATGGCAGGGGGGTTGGAACTTGATGATCTTTAAGGTCCCTTCCAACCCAAACTATTCTGTGATTCTATGATTCTATATTAATACCTCCGTTGTACACGTTTTGTAAGATATTTAGACACATTTAAAGTATTGGGAGACTATACTGATTCCTTCCCATTCTGTATTAAATATCCCTCTTTTCCAGCATCATTTCAGTCCACTGAGAATCTAATAGACTTAAAGGAAAAATGCATTTATTGAGAAAAATTTCTTTCCTGTGCCCACCATGTAAAATAATCTAAAAATTCAGGAGCAACAAATCAAGTGTCCTAATGCCTTTTGAACAGTGCCTTTTCACTACTTGTTTTGGTGTTAGAGTAAAAAGCACCAAATAATTGTTCTTATGAGAATGATTTTAATATTTTATAATTTGCCTTCGGATTGAAGTTGCAGTTACCAAAGTGAGGTCGTTACCAACTGTTTCTATGAGAATAGGATACAACCTGGAGTTGTAGGTTTTGCCATGAGGGGAGAGAGTGGGTGCTGTTCTAACAAAAGCCTCTAATGTAAAATTCTTCCCTTCACTTCTGCAACAGTTGCTTTACCTACGTGTTTCCTTGTATTTATATGAATGAACATCCATAAAACTTTTTTAATTTTAATTACGCTTAGCATGGGTACCCTGCTATTTACTAATGCTCTTATCTGTCTACAGTAGAAACAGATACTCAGTGGCCTATGCAGCTCAGAAGCCATGGCTGCTGAATGCAACTGTGGAGGAGAACATTATCTTTGGGAGCCCATTTAATAAACAGAGGTAAGCATCATCCTTCATGCAAAACTGTCAGCTTCTTTTAAACTAGCACTTTTTGGCTTCTCCTTCTGGAGGAAATGTCTGGATTCCACAAGATATCGATGTATGTTAACCCCGAGGTTAGCTCAGGGTGGAATTAACTAATGTTAGGCATCTCAGTGGAAGTTTTCTGTTTTAAATTAGTCATTCAAATCTTCCCCTCTAATCAGAGTGCATGTCTAAGATGTTTGTGAGGGATCACACAGTGGCAGAGGCTCCCCATGGAATACAGCAGAAGCCATATGTGTATTTTTTCAAGCAGCTAAAGTTAAGTGAGATGAATCCCATCTTTGGAGACTACTGACACATTTTTGTTTTGTTTGAAGGAGCCTGAGGTTGCCAGAGGACTGTGAAAATTTGGATTTTAGGCATGTTTCCACTGAGTTTATGTGTTAATACTGCTCTGATCATGTTATTTGAGCAGCATAAAAAATTTGTGTGCATGAAGATGGGGTGCCTCAAGGAAATAACCTTCATTCTTCCTGTCAGAGAAGGGATACAGGAGAAGGGAGTGTGAAAGATGGACAGCTTCTGTTGTGACTATCCAGCACTTGTTTCTTCTGTCCTTCTAAAAGGTCAGCTAACAAGTGGAGTGGAAAAAGTGACTTGGTTTAAGGAAAACAGATTGCTGATGTTTTCAAAAGGCAACACTGTTTCATTGAAAGTGCATCACATTCCTCTCAGTGTGAGCTTTATTAAGATGTGTGACTCTGTTCCCACTTATTAAAAACACAGCAGTGATCAAATACCTCAAAATTCTGATAAACATCTGAAATTTCAGGGACCAGATTCTTCAGCTACTGCATCCATTGATCAGCCTGACTTCACTCATATCAAAAGGACAAGAGTGAATTATACCCCTGAGATAGTCAGATCACAGCTGGTTATTAGCAGATCATCTGTGATATTCCTAAGACCTAGAAAGTCTGATTCCTGATTCTGGCAAAATTGTAAGAATCTTTTGTCCTGTAATACCTGAAGTAAGCACACTGAAATCAATNAGGAACATCCTAAAATCAGGAACATTGTAAGAATCCTTTGTCCTGTCATACCTGAAGTAAGCACACTGAAATCAATTAAGAGACACCTAAATGGGGAAGAAGAACACAAATGGGGAATACTCTGGAGTTCAGCAAAACAGCTTGGAAATTGGGCAGAATGTAGCTAATAATTGAATCTTTAAAAAGTAAGTCTGTCAATTATAATAATTTAAGAGTTATAATAATTTAAGAGTGAGTTCTAGCCAGAGGTTTTTGTGTTAGCAAATTAAGAGGCTGGTTAAATAATTGCAATGACCATGTTGTTTGTCCAGGTACAAAGCTGTTACAGATGCATGCTCTCTACAGCCAGACATTGACTTACTACCCTTTGGTGATCAGACAGAAATTGGAGAAAGGGTAAGTAATATGAATGCTTTTATGTTTACTTAGCTTATGTATGAAGATGGCACTTGGACAAATCTAGTCTAGATGTCTACTCAGTCTGTATTAGATTGCCAGCCTACTAAATAATTGTAATGCATCAGGGGTTGCTTCAAAAAAATCCTGTATCTTTTCCTTCTTCAGCTGTTTCTCAAATGGCATTTTTTGATCAAAGTCTCCTCACATTTGCTTTCAGAATCTGCTATTAGTACTAATTGCATATTTCAGCTTCAGAATCCTACTTTGCTAGAAGAAGCTCCTCATCATTTACACTGACTCACAGTCAGTTGCTGAATAATAATTTTTCCTGTGATATTATATGAGGATTATATTTGTTTATCAACTGGATTAGCATTTTAATAAAGCTTAGTACTTCTATTAGAACTCTGTGTAATTGTAAAAAAAAATCACATTTCCAAAGTCCTATCATAGTGTTTATTCAAAGATGCATATTTTTGATCCATTATATTCATTAGGGGATTAATTTAAGTGGTGGCCAACGACAGAGAATCTGTGTAGCTCGAGCACTCTACCAAAACACCAACATTGTCTTCTTGGTAAGAGATGTTTTGTTTTTTTTACATGGAACATGGAAAGTTAGTAATATAATTGTAATTCCTTTTACTTAGCTCTAGAAAATTTCACATCCAAATTAGAGTGATAAAAAAATGAACATCCAGAAGAGGCAGCATCAAAACATACTGGGAGATGAAAGTGGGATTTCTTACAAAGATTAATACTGGAAGATTGGAACAGATTGTCCACCTTCTGTTCATTCTCAGTGGTGACTTAGTTTTAACATAGTCCCCCATAATCTGATAAGAAAAAGCACTATAATGGAGCAATGAAAGGATCCAGTTTCAACAGTCTCCTGTGGATTCAGAAAAACTTCCCCTAATATTAATATTAGTAATAATTTCAAGCTATATCAGGAATCTCAAGAGGCTACTTCTCATGAAGGGACAGTTTGAGCCTCCTCAAAATTAACCAGGGGCTTCTGTTCTTATAGACTGTTTCCATATTAATATCATTGGTAGCCACACTAAAAGTGAAGACCAAGCACATCTGCAATGTGGTCAAAGTGAATCAAAGCAATTCCTTCTAGCCCTGATTTCCTGTGTCAGTTTTCAATCAAATTAGGCCAAGGCTTGGTTCTGTGTCCTAGCATTCTCAAAATAGGATCTGAGATTTCAGTTCAGGTTTTCCTGATAAGGATTATTGCATAGTGTCCATGTGACACCAACACTGCACACATCTAAATAACAAAAATTAAACTGAGTCCATTGCTGTGAGCTGAAGAGCAATGGATTCTAGCTCACTGCTTCATAGTGCAGCCCACTGACTAGGTCTTAGTCATTAGAGAGGGATGAAACAGTAGTAATCATAGAATCATAGAATAGTCTGGGTTGGAAGGGACCTCAAAGATCATCTAGTTCCAACCCCCTGCCGTAGGCAGGGACACCTCCCACTAGACCAGGCTGCCCAGTGCCCTGTCCAGCCTAGTCTTGAACACCTTTCTAGTTCTAAAAAGCTCTTGAAGGAAAAAAGCTTTGTATCTTGTTATAATTTCTTTTTATTTGGTTTAATTGCAGGATGACCCATTCTCTGCACTAGACATTCACTTAAGTGATCATTTAATGCAGGAAGGGATTTTGAAGTTTCTCCAAGAGGACAAGAGGACTCTTGTTCTGGTGACACATAAGTTGCAGTATCTACCACATGCTGACTGGGTAAGAGAAGAGATACCATCATGCATATTTGATACTGATGAACATACACTTGAAGTTCACACCATAATGCTTGATGAGATCATTATTTTTCTCTGTAACAGAGTCCATCCTTCTTAATTTTGTCGTGCAGCTAACTGTAACTCAACAAAATATAGATTTTATGGTAGAAGGAAAAAATTTTATTATTACATTTTTGGTGCAGGTTTTTTTTGATTGGAAGGCACTGCAGAACTGTGAATTCATTGCAAATATGACTGTTGCTTATGTCCTGTTCATGTTTTTTACAAGTACAGATAAGGCATGGTTTATAGAAGTTTCAGTTTATGACGTGTGTCAACAGGCTTAAAAAGTGATTAATCAAATACTGAATACAGGGAACACATAAATGTACATAATGATAATCTCACCAATGCTGAGATGCAGTGTCTTGCAGGATCCAGGTCAATGCTTTTAGCATGTTGCTCTGCTGACCTATTGAGTGCTTTCTCCCTTAGATCATAGCAATGAAGGATGGAATGGTCCTTCGAGAAGGGACATTAAAGGATATTCAAAATAAGGATATTGAGCTATATGAACACTGGAAAACCTTGATGAATCGCCAAGATCAAGAACTGGAAAAGGTAAAACTGAACATTTGTTTGAGGATGGCCTTTCTGAAGGCCTTGACAGGCTTGAGAGGTGGGCTCAAGCCAACCTCATGAAGTTCAACAAGGCCAAGTGCAAGGTCCTGCACCTGGGTGGAAGCAATCCCAAGCACAGATACAGGCTGGGTGGAGAGTGGCTTGAGTGCAGCTCCGTAGAGAAAGACTTGGGTGTGTCAGTTGATGACAAACTCAACATGAGCCAGCAGTGTGCACTCGCAGCCAAGAAGGCCAACCAAATCCTGGGTTGCATCAAGAGGAGTGTGACCAGCAGGTGATTTTACCCCTCTACTCAGCACTGGTGAGACCCCACCTGGAGTATTGCGTCCAGTTCTGGAGCCCTCAACCCAGGAAGGACATTGAGCTGTTGGAGAGGGTCCAGAGAAGGGCCACGAAGATGATCAAAGGGTTGGAGCAACTGCCCTATGAGGACAGGCTGAAGGAGTTGGGGTTGTTCAGCCTGGAGAAGAGAAGGCTCAGAGGGGACCTCAGAGTAACTTCTCAGTACCTGAGGGGGTCCTACAGAAAGGCAGGGGAAGGAATTTTTAACATAATATCGGATGGGAGGACTAGAAACAATGGATATAAATTAGAGGGGGATAGATTTAGACTAGACATAAGAAAGAAATTCTTTACAGTGAGGGTGGTGTAATACTAGAACAGGGAGGTTCACAACCAGGGAGGTTGTGGATGCCCCATCTCTGGAGGTGTTCAAGACTAGGCTGGACAAGGCAACTGGGCAGCCTGGTCTAGTGGGAGGTGTCCCTGCCTATGGCAGGGGGGTTGGAACTCGATGATCTTTAAGGTCCCTTCCAACCCAAACTATTCTATGATTCTAAGGGAAACAGTTTTCAGTTAATACATGAAGAAACAAACCACGAGTTTTAAATTAGGAAATAAGGAAAAATGTATATGAACTGTAAGTTACTTAAAGGAAAAGAATAGATTGTGTAGATACTGGATGGTGTATCCATCATGGGTGATTCATAAGGATGCATTAGGGAAACATCCTTTTGTAGGGATGGGTACAACTCTGTGGGGCAAGGTGTAGACTAAAGGACATCCTGAGTATTTCTTAGCTTTTTATTGTGTTATTGCCATGAGCATAACTCTCTAAAGACTATTTTCCAAGTTTTTATCACTCCAAAAGAGAAAGAGCAAAAGAATGTAAGACAGAAGAAATGGATAAAGCAGGATTTTTAAAAAGATAAATAATACTGTGCTTTTCCATTCTATGAGTTAAAAGTTCCAAAAAAAGTTTCTTTGGGGTTACTGTTTGTGCTACCACTGTGTCAGACAGCTAAGCTCACAAATTAATAAATAAGTTTTCTTCTTGCAGGATATGGAAGCTGACCAGACTACTCTTGAAAGAAAAACCCTAAGGAGGGCCATGTACCCCAGAGAATCTAAATCACAGCTTGAAGATGAAGATGAAGGTATATTCTATCATTTTGCTTTACTTTCTTTGTTGCCAGGTTTCATTGCCTTTCCACTTGAATAGCTGGCAATTTGTAGCAATGGAGTATGAAGATGTTAATGACACTTGGCAATAATAGTGGAAAGTCTCATACTTCAAACTGTTTACAATCTAGGGATTCTCCCTAGACTTCTCTAAACACTGTACAGACAAGACTTTACCAAAACAAGATGATTTCTTTCCTAGCTCATACTGCCTGGAGGTAGTGAAAGGTGAGAGAGAAGTAAAACAACAGTAAGAACAGTAATTAAAGCAAATTGAGATTGCTTGTCAGATATCTGTTAGTGGTATTGAAACACTAACCCCCTGATCAAACTTGTAGGTGTTCTCAGTTCTTTTTTGGGTATAGAGTTAAATTGATGGGTTTAATTCCTGGGACTATTTATATAAGAATCTTTAGGCATTGTGTTGAAGCTTAGTTTCCTCAAGTCCTGTTGCTTTTTTAGAGATGCAGATTCAGATTCACAACACTTTTAAAGTGAATTGGGGCCAGAATGGTTGGATAGTGGAAGCTGGTAAAAAAAAACCCATCAGGAATGTCCCTTACTAATTAATTTTTAATGTTCCATATCAGAAATCAATGGAAATGCTGTTAATTCAGGGCTGTCAAGACAAAGGCAACATTTCTCTTCCCCAAGTGCATCCTGCTATGCNTTCACAACACTTTTAAAGTGAATTGGGGCCAGAATGGTTGGATAGTGGAAGCTGGTAAAAAAACCCATCAGGAATGTCCCTTACTAATTAATTTTTAATGTTCCATATCAGAAATCAATGGAAATGCTGTTAATTCAGGGCTGTCAAGACAAAGGCAACATTTCTCTTCCCCAAGTGCATCCTGCTGTGCAATGTTTATTCCTATTTCTTTGGGAGTTGGGGAGAATTAAAATGTCATATGCTAATGCATCTATTAAAGGTGTTTTTCCACAGCAGAAGTATTCCACTAATTGTATTCATTATCATAGAATCCTAGAATGGTTTAGGTTGGAAGGGACCTTCAAGATCATCTAGTTCCAACCCCCCTGCCATAGACACCTCCCACTAGACCAGGTTGCTCAGTGTCTCATCCAGCCTGTCCTTAAACACCTCCAGGGATTGAGGGGGCATCCACAAGCTCTCTGGGCAACCTGCTCCAGTGTTTCTCCACCCTCACAGGAAAGAATTTCTTTCTCATATCCAGCCTAAATCTCCCCTCTTCCAATTTGCATCCATTACTGCTAGTCTTGCCATCCTGGATCCTATAATAAAGACCTACTCCTGCCTTTCTGTTCAGGTATTGACAAGCTAATATGAGGTCCCTCCTGACTCCTCTCTTCTCCAGCCTGTCATTATAATGTCAACAATTAGCATTTGACCATAGAAAAACCTACTATTCTTGAATGAAGGCAAAATTGAACAATTTTGAGCAACAGATGACAGATCCTCCAGATGGAAAGCATTGGAGAGCTTTCCAAACTTACGTGTGACCCAGAGTGCTCCGCTGTAGCTAAATGGGTTGGAAAAGACCTGGTCTCTTACCATAAAGAGTTGTAAAAATATTTAATATTTTATTAACAAAACCACAAGTCAAAGACTAACAGTCAAAATGTTCATCTAGAGAGCACAGGGAAGTCTGAGGAAAATATGCATGAAGTGTTTGCTCTTTTAAAATGGCAAATTCAATTTTGCCATTAAATTGCAAACCAAGAAAAAGTCAAGCAAATACAGTACATCTAGTTATAATTCTTAGTACTGAATCCAAGCTAACTTGATCAAATTTCTGAGTCACAGAGGAAGAAGAGGAAGAAGATGAAGATGATAATATGTCTACTGTTTTGAGGCTGAGGACAAAAATGCCATGGAAAACCTGCTGGAGATATCTAACATCTGGTGGATTTTTCTTGCTCTTTCTCATGATTTTCTCAAAGCTGTTGAAACATTCAGTTATAGTGGCCATAGATTATTGGCTTGCTACGTGGACATCCATGGATAATCCAAATGAAGTCAGGAGCACTGATGATGTTAGCAGCAAAAATAAGGTAGGCCATATGATGGAGTTTGATTTGACAAGAGGGGAAAAAAAAGAAAAGAAAAATGTTCATCTAGAAGCCACGTATATTGGAAAGAAAGACAGATGAAATAATATGAATTATTATATAATGGTTTCATTGTTCATGCTTAAACATACAGCAACTTCAAAAAATTTATTAGTCTTTTCAAATGTGCAAAACTGAAACAGAAGCATGTTTGAGCTTAAAAAAATTAATAGATTTTTAAAGGGAGGAATTTCATACTAAACCTTTTCATGTGGATTTTTAACAGTGAAATCAATAAATTTCATTTTCCTCAGTATTGGCTGTCCATTACTTTTCCTAAAGGGAAAAAAAGAGAAAAGTCTTCAAAGGTACTACTTAAAGACAACCAGCTTATAGCTGTAAATTTGACTTGTATACAAATATCTTACTAGAATTCACTTAGTAAACTTTCAGAATGTATTATAGTCCTGGCAGATTAGTTTGGGATTAGTTTTGGGAAATTCAGTGGTGTCTTAACAATAAATAAACCTTTCCAACATCTCTCAAGTACCTCGATTTTTAAGAGACTCTACTCCTAGTTGTCTGAGTTTCTTGGCTAAAAATTTGCATAGTTTTGTATTTTTCCAGTCTGTCTTCACAGTTATGAGTATTATCAGGATCAGTAGATTGAGGCACCAATTATGCACTACACCTTCTAATTATGTGAACTTAATGAATTATGGTTCCATCATAGTTTGGGGGGTTTCCCCTGAGGTTATATTAATATAATCATGTAATATAAGTGATGTAACATACAGACTGATTGGTACCAAGTACCTTGGGAACTTCCTAGCAGAAAAGAGAAATGTCTGTTTATTTCTAGGATTTATATATTTGTCATTTTATTAGACTTATCATGTAGCTGTCTTCAGCATCCTCTCTGGAGCTGGGATTGTCCTTTGCCTCATAACATCTCTGACAGTGGAGTGGATGGGCCTCACAGCAGCCAAGAACCTGCACCATAATCTCCTCAACAAGATAATCCTTGGACCAATCAGGTAGAGCAAAAATAAGGCTCCTCCTGTCAAAACCTGTCCTCTTTATAACTGAGAGGGTACCACTGTGAAAAGCATTTGTTTCCTCCAAGCATCCTGTTTCCTCCAAGGCCTCAAAAAGTTAATCATAGAATCATAGAAT
>VZTY01005852.1:0-88142 GCA_013400935.1 Turnix velox
TGTGGATTTTCCCTCAGGAATTGCCTTACAAGACATGATTTTCCCTCAGAAATTGGATTTAAAGAATGAATTTTGTCCATCTTTGAGTGTTTCCCTCAGAAAAGGGGCTAAAAAAGAGGTTTTCCCTCAGGAATTAGGTTCAAACCCAGATTTTTCCCTCACAAATTGGTTTGAAAACTGAATTTTGTTAATCTTTGAGAGTTCTCTGAGGGTTTCCTTTAGGAATTAGGTTAAAAAACTGTATTGTAATCATCTCTGAAGGTTCTCTAAGGGTATTCTTTGGGAATTGTGTAAAAAACAAGGTATTTTCCAACCGGAGTATAGTTAAAAAATGGATTTTCCCTCAGGAACTGGGTTTTAAAGATGGCTATCAGTGATGTTTGAGGGTTCTCTGTGGGTTTCCTATGAGAACTGGGTTAGTATAATGGTTATGAATCAAAACTGCAAAATTTAGAATTCTGAGTAGTAGAAAACAATTTGACCTCTTTCTAGCTAACCTAGGGATGCATACATTCCATTACGCATCCTTTATCGCAATGCCTTTATTTACACCACTGGTCAAAGGTGAGTCGTTCCTCTCCTGGAAAAAACATGCTAGAAGCTGTGCTCTGAGGTGCTGTGTCATAAATGGAGATTTCCCCATTAATAATAGCATTTTGTCTCTTCATCCTAATTTTCTCCAGCACCGTCCTGAGGATGTGTTATTTTGAAAATAACTACAGTTGCACACATGCACACACATCAAGAACCAAGAAGGGAAAGAACTCAGGTCCTGTTTTTAGATTTTTACACGTGGCAATGATTTTTTTGACACAGATACATGACCAGAAATCTGAACCTATACTGTTGTGATATAGATTTCTAGAAAATTTGATTCAAGTAGAAATCTACCAACAAATTCCTCAAATATATCTCCCGCAGCTAAAGAGCAAAAAGCAAATGTCTTTAAAGGGTAGAAAGACTCCATTCTACTTCATAGGTAGAGATCTGCATTGGAAAGCCTATATTCCACAGGCAGAGAGATGGAAGAATCTTGCAAAGGCAGTAAGACAGCTGATTCATGCACTGGAAATCTATGATATTTTGAAGAGAAACAGGCTTTTTAATACTAACAGATGTGAAATGGGACTCCTGTGCAGCCCAGTGTGTGCTCCCATACGATGGCAAACTGGAACAAATCTAAAAGAAACATGAACATCGCAGAATCTTTCCTTTCTCCAACGGTGTTATCATTTTGATTTTGAATCATATGGAAGTTCCCTATCCTCATTTTTGCAGCAACAAATACTCCTCAGGGTTTGAAAGAGATCACTACCCACAGTGACGGTCCTGGGCTGTGGCCCTGCTGCAAGAAAGCATCTTAAACATTCTACAGTAATGGTGATGAGCTGATAGACAAGCTGATGAACTTTCTCACTCAAGAGTTTGAGACTTAGAAATGTACTTTCACAGGCAAACTTCACAACTTCTCTATAAGCATAAGGCACTTCTCTGACTTTATCCATTCTAATATAAACCTATAGAAATATATACAAAATGCAAAGCAAACACTCCACCAACATATTTCTCACTCCTCAAAGGAAGAGAAACAGATGTATGATTACTTTTTTAGTGTCTTACTGGCAGCTGTTCCAAAACATAAGGTGATAAGAGCAATATACAAACTAATGTAGAAAGATGTGAATCACTTTGTTCAAAGTCAGACAAGGGCTGAATAGTTTAAATGCAGAAAAAAACATGGGTCTTCTGTACCCACCAGACCTTACCATATTCTTTTAGCGTAGATTCTTAATGTAACAAGATATTCCTTTGACTGACAGAAGATCTGAGTTTCCCCTGTAATCTCAAATGTATTGTCATTTAAGAAACTCTTTTAATAAGAGACATGTGCCGGTTTCAAAGGATTGATCCTGATGTAATACAGGGTGAATGCGTCATTGAAAATGCATGTATCTTCATTGGAGGGGCGTATCAAAAGTATCTCAGAAGAAGCCAAAAACATGTCCTACATTTAGAGAACTAATCTCCAGCAAAATATATACAAAACATTAATAACTGTGCTTGATACCATGTATTGCCACATACCTAATGTTTTTGATAACTCTGCTGAAAACTAGGTGAAAAACGTATCTCCTGACATATTGACTCAGCCCAATAATCTCTTATGAATTTCACTGAGATTGTTGTGCTTCTGTTTATGCGCTGTTTTTATTCAGAAACATTGTAAAATGGATGAGAATGATTTTATCCAATCAAATGATTGTGATGAGGAAGGCATGATTATGAGTATTTTCATATGCCTTCTCAAGTGCACTGCAAATTGCAGTCAAATACATAAAAATTCTAAGAATTTGTATATATACTTCTTCATTTTTAAGTTAGAAAGGAGATAAAATCAATCAATATATAATTGTATCTATGACACCAAACATGCCTTTTCAAGGGAAACAGACCTTTGCTTTATAGCACTATTGTCTTATCTGTTTTATCAGTACAAGTTTAGTGAGCTGTACTTCATTATAGGTCACAAGTTTCAAATTTATTATGCAAAAATTTATCATTTCAAGTTGATAAGAGACTAAGATTCAGGCACATTCTTGCACCAAGGCCACAGCTCTGGAAATAAGCTGAGCTTATTCTTTTATGTATTCCCACAAGAAAGCAGTTAAAACAGGTGCCTAGCTCCCTAAGGATGCACAGAGAAACTAAATTTAGTATTCTTAAGTACCTATATAAAGTTTAGTCACTCCAAACTCTCGCTAGTCAATGGCAAAAATGGCTTTTCTAGAGGATCAATTGCAGGTTTTGAGATTAAATCACACTCCAGAGAAACTATTGTTAGCACTGACTGCATACAGAAACTGAAATTGTTGTGTGTCATGTTTACTCGTATCAAGACAGGACAGATGACCTGACAATCTCAGATGAAAATAAGGAAGATGGGTAAGATACCATCACAACTTTGCCATAAGAACAAGGCTCTTCTTTGACTTAATGCATTCTAACGTAAACCCATACATAAATGCACATAAAAATGAAAAAAAATACCACTTTTTTAATAAAAAATTCAATAATGACACTTGAAGGAAAAGAGTTCTGGCTTTTGAAGTGAAAATGCCCTCTCATTGCTGAAAGTGGAGTGCAACTCTCAGTATCCTTAAAATTTTGCTTCACTAGTTGAGACTGAAAGGGAAAAGAAAAAACTGCAGTACTTTCTTGTCCTTGAGAGATGTATTGCAGGAAGGGAAGATGATTATGAATCTATGATGATTAAATACTAATGGCACAAACTTCACAAGTGATGAAACAGCCAAATAAATTACTAGTGCTTTAAACCAGACAAATTTAGATTAACAGTACTTCTGTGACAGTTTGATAAATGTCTCGGATTTAGAAGCGATGCATTGTCCCCATTTCAGGGACCTTTGACTTTGGTCACCTGCTTATTAATTGGTCTGCTTTGCATCTGTGCATTTTCAGGTGTCATCGCCACTCTTGGAATAGCAATCTTTGTAAAAATATGGGGCTTTATTTGCAATTCTGAAGCACAGAATTTACTAGAAAACAAGATCTGTAAGGGGATGCTTCAACATGTCTGTATCAATAGTACTCAAATTATGAAAGCTAGGTCTGCTTTGATAATTCCAGGTTTAGATTGTTTAGGCTTCAGGTCAAGCAATTTGAATTCCTATTACTGCCCATCGAAAGTTGATTGTTTCATTATGACAAAACCAAAATTCAAAAATTCAGTGTGCAGGTTACCTATTACTTTCCTTGGGATATACAGTGCAACAAACTAGGTTAAATGGATCCAATGAAGGTTCTTGCAATTTTGACCATGTTATCCTCATATTATTTTTATAGGCACAAGTTCATTGCCCATTCATCTTATCTTTAGATAAAGCTGGAGTGAATTTTCTAGTAAAGTAACTGATATCTGCTTACTTGCGGATGTCACATATGCAGCAGATTTAGAAGCTGTAATACTTGCAGACATTTCTGTGAATATTAGATAATTATCCAAATTCACATTGCTGAGTTGACCCATGAATCATAGGAAATCCATTTTTATTTATGGAAATAATCTTATTTTTCCCCCGTTAAGGAAATATATATGAAACAGTGACAATTTGTTTCTCACAGATCAATCTTTTCATGAAGAAATTGTAAATACAGTAAACTTTTCTTTAGAGGATAAAAATGTTATCAAAAATGAACATATCTGAAACTGAAACTTTTAGCAAGGATAATTCCATCCAGTTCCTGAGACATATCTGGATTTTCAATGATCCGTATGCAATACTGTTTTGTCCAACTTCAAATGGGAACAGAAGCATTTTTAGTAAGGAATAAAAAGCTTGTTCACCTCCTTTATAGCTTTCATAACCACTTAGCTGTTCAAGTGCAGATTATGCACGGCACAGAACGAGGTAAAGTATCCTAGTAGTCATATTTTTATGACCCCAAATCAAACCAGTCCTGCAGCTGAATCTAGTTTTGAATATTATTGAACTTTCAGTAATCAAGAAAACAAATATAACCCATTCTCATTAAATCAGGATTTATGCCCCTTTGCAATAGATCCTACAGAACCACCACAAGACTTATTACTTCTTTTCCCAGCCTTTCAAATTCCTCCTGCTACATCAAGGTCATGTTCTACTCCTGTAAAATTTTGCACTTAACATTAAGTAAACTGAAAAGCATTTGACTAGGAAGGAATGGTACACACATGGGATAGGTCTCAGATTTCTTTTGTACTCATTTTTGTTACTGGCTTCATTTGCATGAGAACAGATTTGTTTGTTTTGTCATCACTAATTATTGCTGAAAAGCTGGAGTTTTTCAGTTCAATGAGGTCCAAAACATCCTTCCAGCATGGAATATGAACCCAGACCTGAAGCTGGGTTCAGATATATATATCTTGGCCTCTTCTTCGGCTACCATCTCTCCATTAGAAGATTAAAAATAATGGAAACTCATCCACAAATTGAACAAACTGACATGTACATACCTTTTGAAATAATAAAGTGTTAATTACAGCCAGTTTAGCTCATGTCTGCCAGGCCCTCTCTGATCTTTTGCCTACAATTTGTCTCGAGTCTAATCTTCTGCTGCATAGATATTGCTCTGACAGATCCAACATGAAATATATGGCTTATATAAAAGCACAAAGTACAGCCAATTCTATTTGATTGCTGCCCTATTTTGATGAAAAATACATAATTTACTTTTGTCTGTCTTTCAAATAATTTCCTATTTTCCCGGAACTGTATCACTCGGTCCCAGCTGGGAAGGAGTGATCTGGATGGTATAAATGGAAATCACAAGCTCGATTAGGAAAATTCCATCTGAGAAACTATACTATTTAGGGTTTAAAAACTAAATATTTCTGTTTGGCTCATCCAGAACATTTTTTAATACACATGGATTACTTACATTAGCATCATAGGGACAGAAGCTGACAGTCCTTAATTAAGCATAGTTTCCCACTACCTCCAGAAGTGGTCTTGCCTGAACAGGGACCATGATAGGCTGTCAAGGGGAAGAGTTGTTATGCTCTTTTTACAGATGGTATAACAGAGGAATAAAGGAACTAAGTTTGTTAAGACTGCAGAAATTGTGTAAACTGATAGAACATTCAGGAAAACTCAAATATCCTGACATCTAATCCAATGCTAAACTATATATGCATATATATAAATATGAATATATAAAAACATTTGTTTTCTTCCAAAAATTGAAAGTGTCATTGAATAACACTGCATTGTCAAATCTAAGAATCCTTCGCCATAGATCTTTCTCTTATAAATATTTATTCCTTGCACAAGTGAGCATCAAATCATATGTCTCCTGGGCTCATAGTTCTTGTTTATAAACAGAGATTATTTAGCCTCCTCCTCCTCTCTTCACATGAGGAATGAGGGAATTTCCTCCTCCAGATGTAGCTGTCACTCTCCAGTTCCTTCTTCAGCCCTTGCTACCGAATGATCAGTGCAAGACCATTCATCAGAGGGGAGGCAGGGAAGAGACAGAAAAGACAGTCAAGAAAGGGACAGGAATGCCCTGCTGTCCTCTGCATCAAGAAGAGAAATCTCTGCAAACCTTGAGACAAAAGCTTTCCCTACAGAGTAAATTGGACAGTGATGAGTTGTTTGGGTTTGTTCCCCCTCTCCCCAGATGGTATTTTGTCTATGTTTTTCTAGCAGTCCCGCATGTCTAGATGTAAAAAGGAAGTGAAAAGCACTGAAAGGAATGTGCAACAGACATGCTGCTGATGTGATTAATGTGCTTATTCAATTTGGTGTCTCACAACCTTGTCAATTAATCACTCCCCCATATTTTGGAAGTCATTAACTTCTATGTTTTTTAAAGACTTCTATACTATTTTTGAATTATTTTTAACATTAGGCAGGCTTTCTTTTGATGTGTGATGTCACCAACTCTGTTTCTTTCCTGCCACATTTTATTTCTTCAATGCTTTTTAAAAAAAATTTCATTATCACTACAGCTTGTGCCAGGTGAGGAATTTCATTTTATCTCTAAGGATGCACTTTGGCAAGTGGCAAATATCTGGAGCACATTTTCTCCATCATTTCAGTTGTAGTTCCTGGGAGCGGCTTACCTTTGCACAGGATATCCAGCTCCAACACAATGAAGGCTGTCCCATCAAGCTGTTTCTGGGAGAGTATGAGTTGGTGATCAGCATCTTGCTATCCTGCCAGAGCAATGTTTAAGTAGAGGTTGTTTTCTTTATGCATAAGAGGAAATGGAGATCTATGATTTGGTGCTGAAAGAACTACAGCAGAAGGGAATCCATTTCTGTTTCTCTGTCTGACTGCGAAAGAGGCCATATGAAAGAGATGGACTGAACAACCCCACAAAACACCTAAAAGGCCAAAGAGTTATAAAAATCTTGATAATCTGGCCTGCTTTCCAGAGGACTTTACAAAGCTTTTCTCTCACTTCAGTTTTCTTTCTCAAAGTTTCTGCATTTGGCAAGCTTCCTACAGAAAGATAGATCTTCAGCTTGGTTACTCGTATTAATGATGTCAGGCAGGGCATTTTGCAATCAGAGATTCTTTGTACTAGAAGAGATTTTCAGCAGGTTTGATAAGAAACACCAGGCAACAAGCTCTATTTTGAGAAAGAAAATGATCAATCATTACTTCTGTACAAAGAGAAACAGAAGGTTACCTATTTAAGTGAAGGCTATGAATAAAATAAGTGCAGCACTTCAGCTGAGAAACCTTCTGGAAATGATAAAAAACAAAATACAGTACAGGGTCATAAAAGCTGGACTTAGCAGCAAGCAACCAGCACCACCTAATAGAGGAGACAAGGTTCACAAGAAAATCCCTAGGAATAGTTACTTCATTTTCAGGTTAACTGAGGAGGACTGCTATCTCATTTTTTTTCACAGAACTCCACTGCCGCAATGAACTTTAAATTTTATGGATACATACAAAAATTTCTGCATGCAAATGAATATGGTGAGGACATTCACCATTCCACTGTGTAATGCACCTGTAACTGGAATGTTAATTCTTTATAAAAGTGTGCTGTGATTTAGAGTCAAAATGCCAAGGAAAATTTCTTATGGCTTAAAGATAGAATTTTTCTCTTGTGCTAGAGGTAAACTGTTAGTTCATCCTTTGTGTCATGGAGTTAAGCTACATACAAGGCTGTCTTGAGCACAGCTAACTGGAAATTATCATTACATGAGCAGTGTCTTCAGTGATAAAGAAGGCAACTCTCCCATGAATTATTAGAGAATTCTGGTCTCAGTAACAATAACGTCATTCCAGTGGGAGAAGAGAGACCTGATTCAAATTCTCATGGAAGCTTTGAACAAAGGTGTTCAAAGAATATGAAATCAAAGTAGTTCAGAAAAGGATAAAGAGAGAGTTTACCACACAAAAATTTTGGCTTCTACTCAAAACAGGCACATTGAGAGATAGCCTGATTGATGTCGACATCCAGTTTAGCAAAAGGAGAAGAGTAGGAAGGTGAAGGTCTCTCAAGAACAAATTCGAATGTATTGATTATTAAGAGCTTTGGAGAGGAATTTGAAAGTTTCTGAACACTCAGGTAGTAATGGTTCTAAATCACATTCCAATAGGAACCAAGAGCACAAAAGAAAACCACACCAGACCTTGAGTAGAAGATCAATAGGATTCATATTGTCATCCTTCATTTCTCAGGGACTGGACTAAATGGTGGATGTCAAAAGTTCCAGATTTGTAAAAGCTAAAACCAGCTTTTCTTTTTTCTAAACCTCCTCACACTCCTAGCACATGACGGAGAAATGCAGACCTTTGATCTTAGGGCAATATTTGTAACAATTCCACTTTTTATTCTAGTGTGGTTTCTCTAGACAGAGTCATGTTTTCAGGGAGATTGATGATATCAAGTTTCACCTGAAAACAGCTCAGAGCAGCTGCTAGGACACAGGCTTGCCTTGCTCTAGCAATCCGGCATAAGATTTGGAGATAGTCACAGGCTACCCATGCTGTGCTCACACGGCGGCTACTACAGTCTTTAGAACATGCTGGTTCATTTTGTAAAAGTGTCTTTTTTCTTCATGTTAGAGGTGATTTTACTGAAAATCATCTGGTCTACCTCCAAAGAAATGAACTGTGATTGATGTGAAATGCTATACAGTCCATTAAAATGTAGTGTCCTGACTGGTTAACATACATATGCAAAGTAGTGAATAATAAGAGGAGGAAAGAAAGAAACAGGAAGTCAGTGAAATTGTAATCAAAAGAGATACAGCTGTGAACTCCATTCAAACTAAATTGGTTTATTTTGACCTGTTATTTGAATTACTTTTAAGTGTACCACCACTTAGAAGTGATGACCCACAGCTTTCTTCCAGGCCTGAGCAGCAGCCACAGTTCTCATAATCAGACAGTGTCTTCATATAAAATTGTTCAGATTCATCAAAGTCAGGCTGAATAGAAAAATCTCCCATAAAAAAATGGATTTCTGATGCTGCTATTATCCAATTTTCTGCTGCTGATATTATCCTGGTTTCTTTATTTTTAGTAATTCCATCCATCATAGATCTCCAAGAGAGGAAAAAGTGCAAATTTACCTTTCTTACCACCTTAATTTTTGGGCAGCATCTAAGAGCAGGTGATCCCTGTAAAAATTTGGGGAGAATTTGACAGGACACTGCTGGAAACACAAACATATAATATGTACTTGACAATAATTGCTACCTCTCTAAGATGATCTGCACAATTTCTTGGTGCAAAGGAAGCATCCAAAATATGGAAGTTCATGGTCATAATAAAGTTTAAAAACTTCTATATTTTACCATAGTTCCCAGGCTTGGTCACATAGGCACTTGCAGGTAAATCCTAGGATGACTTGTTTTAAAAGCACATGGCTAAGATTTGAATGGAAAAGCCAGCCTCTGCCTAGCTCAAGCTGGAGCCAGTTCCTTTTGAGATAATTGCAAATCTTTACGTTGACTTGAAATGAAGTGATTAAAAGTACAATATTTGTATGACAACCTGAGGTATTGTTGGTACATATGATTTCTGACAGAAACCTGGCTGACTGGTCTTGTGTATTTTCTAAGTTTCATTCACTTGGACTTATTCCAGTGATTTTCAATTGAAACTCCAAAAATATTTAACAGCATTAACAAAGCCAGATAGTCAAACATGAAAAACAGTATTGCAGTGCTCACTGAGAGAGTGAAAATTTTCTGGATATACAAATAAGGACTTCTTTTTTTCTTCCCTCAAGTACTGTGACATGGGAGGATGAACAAGGCCGAGATTGTGTCCCAATAACACCTTTGGGTTGCCTCACATCCTGCTTTTGTATGAGCACTTTAGTGGGAAGCAAAAGAAAGCACTTCAACAATCTGCTAAATATTATAGAATCATTGGACAGGACCTTAAAGATCATCTAGTTCCAATCCCCCTGCCATAGGCAGGGACACCTCCCACTAGGCTATGTTGTTCAGTGCCTTGTCCAGCCTGGCCTGAAACACCTTCAGAGAGGGAGCATCAACAACATCTCTGTGCAATCTGTTCCAGTGTCTCACTACCCTCACTGTAAAGAATTTCTTTCTTGTATCTAGCCTAAATATCCCCTCTTCCAATTATGACCCAGTATATACTCTATTATACTCTATGCCCAGTAATAACAATAAACAGACAATGTTGTTACTTCAGAAGAGATATTTTTAAGGTTGATGAAGTAATAAAATCACAGATAAAATACATTCAAAGAAGTGCAAACAGTAAAGGTTATCACTGCAATAGAGGGCAATAAGATTTCCATTTTTAAGAACACAAATAAATTTCTTTATTCTCAAATCTTAGATTCTATGCCTGCTGTATAAGCTATGGGCTCTCAGAACTTTTCCTCTCTGACCACATATATGTGTGAAGACAGGCAAAAAGGAACAAGGAAATGGCAGAAAGCACCCATGAAAAAAAGGCCTTGTCCAACATCAGTGCATCAATTAGTACTGAACATTATTTCCCAGGAAGTCACAGTGTACATTTGTCCTCTCTGAAACCATTTTGAGAAAGACTTTACTATTTATTCTGAAACATTCAATGATTATCAGATCATAATCACAGAGGGGTTTAAGAAATTATATACCTTATCCCTAGAGCTGCCAGAATGACTCTACATAGATCTATACCTAGGTGTATCAATAGTTTCAAAATCTCAACAGGTTTAGACCACCAAAGAGTCCCAGGAAAAGGTTCATCAAATACATTTTGTCTGAAAATGCCTGATTTAAGAACATAAAGTGGCAGAATTACAGGAAACATAGGTTGAAGGGGTACCACTGGGTATCTATTACCTGAGGGGGTCCTACAGAAAGGCAGGGGAAGGAATTTTTAACATAACATAGGATGGGAGAACTAGAAACAATGGATGTAAATTGGAGGGGGGTAGGTTTAGACTTGACATAAGAAAGAAATTCTTTACAGTGAGGGTGGTGAAACACTGCAACAGGTTGCCCAGAGAGGTTGTGGATGCCCCCTCTCTGGAGGTGTTCAAGACCAGGCTGGACAGGGCACTGGGTCTAGTGGCAGGGGGGCTGGAACTTGATGATCTTTAAGGTCCCTTCCAACCCAAACTATTCTATGATTCTATGATTCTATGATTCTGGTCCTAATAATAGCAGATCTAGTACAATCTCTTGCTCTGAATAGGACTCAGATCAGATTGTTCATGATCTTGTCCTTACAGCTTTTTAAAATCCCTAAACACAGAGATTGCTCATCCACCATGAGAAACTTCTTATAGTGAATTATTTTTTTCTTTATTTGCAATTACAATTTCCCATAATTAATATTTTGGATCTTGATTTTTATCCTCCCAGTATGCCTCTGTGAGGAGAATCTGGCTCCACATTTTCTTTAAGTCTGCAGTTAGATCTCCTCTTATCCTTTTCTTCTCCAGCGTAAATGTACCCAATTCTTACACAGATGTCCTGTACTCTAACTCCATAATCATCTTCAATATTGAGTCAATATCTCTCCTACACTCATACACTAAGATCTTTACCTTTGTCAGTGTATTGGTATGATAATCACTTGATTGCATGCTAAAACAGACACAATCCAGTCTTCCAGATGGATCCAAGTTGAAGGAAGATTTAGGTTGGATGTTAGGGGGAAGTTCTTTACTAGGTGAGTGGTTAGGTCCTGGAACAGGCTGCCGAGGGAGGTTGTGGATGCCCCGTCCTCGGAGGTGTTCAAGGCCAGGTTGGACGGGGCCCTGGGCAACCTGATCTAGTAAATGTGTTTGTTTGGTGGCCCTGCTGGACAGGGGGTTGGAGTTACATGATCCTTGGGGTCCCTTCCAACCCGGGTCATTCTGTGATTCTGTTATTCTGTGTGATTCTTAACATCATCTATTCATAGTCTTCCTTCAATTAGTAATAGAGAATGTTTTCTGGTTTGGTTTTTCCTCTGATTGCCATTATCCTTCTACACAATTTCTTGCAGCAGTCGGTGTCCCTTTCAGCTGAATCATTCTATTTGATGAATTTCATGTGTTTGCCTTTGAATGGTTTTGCAATCATTCTTCACGTCTAATATATTTTCCACTTCCTATGTATTCCTTTTAAATAATTGACTCCAGCTAAATTAGTTTCTTATTGCATTTCCTATATTTCTTCCATAATCAGAAAAAAATTTATGCCCTTGTAAATATGACTTTAGAGAGATACTAGATTTTCAACTACACTCTACCCTTCAGTCAGCTTCCAAAATGACCTTACAAATCAATAAGCTGAGCTAATTGCAGATCATCTACTTGAAATCTGTGGCTTTATTTACAGTTTTTCTGGTTTCCTACAAAAAGGAGTGTGACCAAATAACCATATGCTGATGCACACACCCTGGAAAAAGTATAACCAAAAAGATGAAGTCCATCCATAATTTAAAAATTGAAAGCAGATAATTTAAACAAATAGTTAATCAGGTCACAGATGAAAGTGGTTTCTTCTTACCACACTCACTGAAATGTTTTTCAGTCCTTTACTTGTAAAGAAAAGCAACAAGAGGCTACAACCTGTGATTAAGGCAGCAGATAAATAGAAGACAGACAATGAAGATTCATTGTTCTCAAAGGCACAGAGCTGTAGAAGTAATCTGCACAAAGAATGCAGACTACCTTCTTGCAATAAGGTGAGACAATCAGGAATTTCCTGAATTTTATTTCTAGAAACTTAGGTGACAGCTTCTATTGTTTGAGGAAATCACTATCATTCATTTCAATGAGAATTCATCATTAAATAACTTTGAAGTCTGTGCTGTCAGAATAAAAATACCAGGTAAGCAACCATTTGGGATGTACTGAAAGGATTTAAAAGGGAGCAGATGATGACAATGGTTGGATTATGTAAACAGGATGAACAGTAATACATTCCAATTGTTCATATATATGTATATTAAAAACATATCTGCATTACTTACAGAAGCAGTCACTGCTATTATCTGTGATGGATCCTTTCAAAAATTAGTTCCCTTCTCAATCAAAAGTACTAACATTGATTTAAGAAGAACAAGAAGTTAATGGAAAATCATGCTATTAAAAAAGAAAATGCAATTACTTTAGAATAGGAATGAAATATTTAAATGAAAATAGATTTTAAAGCATAAAAGACTCAAGATGAAATTTAGTAAATAGGCTTACTATAAGAATGAGCTGCATGTTTGAAATTAGAATGATCTGAAAACACTGAACACATTAAACATGACCTTTAAACTTCAGTTCAATGTGTGGGAGTGTGAGGTTAATGAAATAGCTGAAAGATCATATTTGTAAGAAATCTGCCTGCTGGTGGAAGTAATGTTAGTCTAGCCAATGCTCTTAACACTCTCCACAGTCAGTGGACTCTACGGTCTGACATGTTATTTATTTGATAAAGTGTTTTATTCTTGAGCTCCATTTTTTTTGTATTTCCTTTGTTTTCTTCATGCTTTCTGTGATTTCAAGTGCAAAAATAAAAAGGTGACCTTTGGATTAGGCCAAAGCTGTACATCCAAAATGTGGAAAGCATTTGGTCTGAGGGAAGAACTCTGTGCTTAATACCCTATGCTGTTGCGACTGTTTTCATTTGTACCTGAAGTGCAAGAGAGGAATTAAACTTGCTTTTTTTGTCCACATAAAAAAAATTAGTTTGTCTTTTCTTTCATCACTCAGTCTTTCACATGTACAATCTCTGATTTTTTTTCGATTTATTTCTTCTTGGCTAATAAATCTCTGGCTTCCATGTCCAACAAGTAATTCCTTTGCTAGTGAAGCTGTATTGGTATGATACCCCTCCAAAAAAAGAAAAATGAAATGTCAAAGCCATCAAAAAACAACAACAACAAAAAAACCAACATTAAATTATATGAATAAGATTGACATGGAAATTGATGGCTCAGATTGGGTTGGACAATATTTCCTCAAAAGCATTCACTTACATATTTTTGCCCCTGGTAGAAGGGCAAGTTGGCCATAAATTTGAAGATGGTCCAATTAGATCTCTTCCTTACATCACTGACAAAAGATGATGGAAAACAAATTCCTCTAAGCTCACTAAATACATGCTGGACAAGGTTTTTACTAGGCAATCAGCTCTTGTCTACTGTACCACCTGAGTCTTTCAAAAGTCATTCCATCCCTGCCAGGGCCTTGGATTTCACAGATTTTTCACTTAGTGAACCTCCAGATTTAGCTGTCCTCCAAGCTTGCTGGGTTTTTTTGTTGCTTTCACTGCCTTCCCCTCCCAGTACTCTTCATTTACCATACCTCACTGATCCCAAAGACAATACCACCTTTCCTTTTCTGTCCAACTTAGAGAGTAGCAAGACCACATGAACTGAAGTTCTCCCTTTCCATTAGCCGGTAACCCTCTGCTATGCAAACATACTCTGTGATGTACAACATATCACAAGCTACCAAACAAATCAAACATTACTACCTGAACTATCACAGAAAAACAAGCAAGAAATCACAAGCATTTTCCTGATTTTAAGTCTTACAGGTTTAACCTGTAATTACCTCATTTTCTATTGGAACAATAATTAGTGGTAGATGGCTGAGAGCAGAAGAGAGAAATGCATTTTATACACAAAATACTTGCTTCTTACGTAGCAACTTAGCTGTGTGAAGTACCTGTTAAACTTTCTTTTTTTTGTATCTTACTGTTGCCTTATACTCCATAATGCCTTGTTAGTAGGAATTTTCAATGTGCCATTCACCCATTGGTGCTTTTTTAGACACACAGAAATACATTAAAAGAACATTAGATGTGCTAAAGAATTAAGACTGTAAGCATTAGCATTGCTAGTGTGGTTTTTATTTGGCTTGTTGTGTATGTGTGCTATGATGCAGCTGTTAATATTTTTCACAAAACCTCTGCCTCAGTCAATACACAGGATGGACAGAGCTTACGAAATGAGAAACTACATGATATCTCATTTTTCCTCATTATTGGCATGTAATTAAACTTCAGAACTTATGCAGAAATATTCATCTTCTTGTGGTAATTTCTAGAGTATTCATCATTACATTGATTCCCTTGCACAGATATTTGCAGACAGTGTAAGACAAAAAGTCTATTATTGTGATTTTTCTGTAAAGTGATGAAAACTCAAGGGGTCAAATCTCTTAATGAATATACACAGTTGCTGAGCAGACAACAGAAGCAGTCTGGCATCTTCAGCTGAATTGGATACATGTTGACATTAAAAAATGTCTACATTAAAAAAGACTTGTGATAAATTTTTATTCTTTATATGGTTACTGCCATAAATGTATGGCAAATTATTGATTATCTCAAAGTATATAAAAAACATCTCAAACCTATGTTACTATTAGTGCACCTACAGGGACAGTAACTGTTGACCACCTGCAAGTAACTTACCCATGTTTGAAATTTACTTTCATCAATTACATGGCAGGAATTGTCTGGTGACGTTCTATGAGTAGACTAGAGTGATGGTGCAGAGCTTCAGCTTAGGATAGTCAGCTGCGGGGCAAGGCACAAAAGTCAGTTAGCTTTAGACACAGTAAGAGCAGACTGGGGAAAATATCTAGGACTGCCCAAAATTCCTAGATGTAATTTTGACTAATTTGACAATTAGTCAAACATTTCATTGTGAAGATAGTTACTAGTTCAGTTAATCACCTGGTTTCAGACTGGTCTATTTTCTCAGTCTGGTCCATTGTCTCAGATACACAGAGATGAACTGGAAAGCATATAGCAGATCAATGGTCTCAGCCTGCTGTGTATGCACAGTGCAGAGCCCGGATACTCAGTTCTACTTGCTCCACCACCACCTATGTATATCACTTATAATTTAAGTATCATTGCTCAGGTCACTAACCACAGACTTTCTTTTCCTTCTCATGCATATCAAAAAGAAGGTATGTTTTGGTGGGAAAATTGTCTACTCACTTCTTCTGCCCTATCTCCTGCAGGATATCTTTGTCCCAAACCAATCCTTTATTTAGCTCTTTCACCTTACTCATATATACTTCTGTGCTCTGGCCAATCCTTTGGGTTGTCCCAAACTGGGGGCCTAAGTTGTTCACATGAATTCACATATGCTTGCATTACCACTACAGATTTATTTTTCAGCATTTCAGCATTCAGCTTTATAGTGAAAAATATTAATAAAAGCATCAGAATCCACCAGAGCCATTGCCAAAAAAATGCAAAGTTTCCGAAATTTAGGCAGTTTCTCTCAGAGCTAGCAAAAGGCTCATAGTTGATAGAACTGGACCTAACCAGCCAAGACTGACTTGGGTCAACTGGTATCTGCATTTCTTACTGCAGGAAAATCTGCCCCTCTTCCCCTTCCTTACATTCTCAGATGTCCAACACTCCGACAAAAAAAAAAAAAGGCAAATAATCTGTTCCCACTAGCTGGCAAGGAAAGTTGAGCCTTCCCCATCCTAAGTCTGTCAAAGTTAAAAGAAACTGAGACTGGAAATGTCAAACAATGTGAATTATGGACAGTCACTCCCTCCAATACCTCCTGCACAAAAGATAAGACAGTAAATTTACCTATTTATCTGTTTAGTTTTTCTTTTTGTTACTTTTTTGCACTTTTCCTTATGCCCAAAACTCACACATGCAGCAAAACACAGCTATCTGGATGTTTCTGTTGAGAAAGAGAGACTGTAGCTGGTGTGATAAAGCAACATCAGCTATGAGATGCAGCAGAAAAACAGGAAAGGATTTGTACATAAAGGTACATGCTCGTCTAAAATAAGGTAAGTAAAATACTACCTTTTCTTTCCATTCTCTCCCACTGCATGCTGTGCTGTTGCCTCAAGACTGAGTCACTTCTTGCTGCAGTTAGCCCTACTGCCTCTTAGTACAATTCATTGCCTATGAAGCACAAGTGCTATTTCTTGAACAGTAGGAACTTTAATTCTGCTACTGGTAACAGCTTGCATCAGGGTAAATTCAAATGACTGCTTTTTCATCCTTTCCGATCTGTTTCCTTTTTTCTGGTCATGATAGAAGTTTTCTGTCTTTAAGACAGGACTGCCTTTGCATTAAACTTGTTAAGCTCACCATCAAGGCATAAACAGAGATCTTTGTTTATGCTCTTATTTCTCAGATACATCAAGAGTATTCATCATTCCATAATCCTCCTATATGGGTTTTATTTTCTTCCCTTCCTAAAGCATACCAAAGAATCATTGCTTTCTTGTAACATTCTTGAAATCTCTTTACAGTCATTTCCTCTTTGGTCCTGCTGATGCCCACTCTCTCTGCTCACATGATACCTTCAATCAGTGAGCAAATTCTCCAGCTGTGCTATTTAGCATGATGCAAAACAAGCTGATTAGTAGCAACAGCAATAAGAGTAATTAAAAAAGAAACAAGAAAGGACTTTGAAAGAAAACTAACCTCGTTGAACACAAAGTTTTCCCTTAACACTTAACCCTTCTTCTTTTGACATTGACATTTTTAAGCTAAATGTTTGCTTTCAGACTTATGGTGAATCTATAATTAATCTGCAATGTACAGAGAACTGGAAAAGTGTAACATTTACTGCTGCATCCAAATGGCTGACAAATATGCGATACTATCATTAAAGTACAACTTTATTTTTTTATATGTATTTCTTTAGCCTTTTTTGAAGACTATGGGTTGCTGCATGAAATAGATTGAGTAATCAATCTTTATTTATAAAGGTGGTTTTGTAATGACACATCTTAAAGGAATATAGAATAAAACAGATAAAAATATCAGTGACAGATAAAACTAAATATATTGAACAAATATTTCCAGAAGAGTGAAGCCCATATGAAATATGAAAACATTTGATCAAATAGAGTTCTTAAACTTTAATTTAAATGCATGAGCAGATGTGACTGACCTAAAGTCATTGCAAATAACAGTAACCAAAAACCCAGTCTCCCAAACATGGAGTACAGAATTTTTTTCCTGTTTTTAGTTATCCTGAATGAATTGCCTCAAGTTGAAACCAAAGAGAAGAGGAGTCAATTAAAATATTTATATGGAAAACAGTGAGATTTGGACTGGGCACTAAATGGACAAGAAATTATAGAAGAAATATTATAAAATTTCATCCAGAACTTGTCATATATAGAAGATATAGGAAATAGTATTCCTTTTTCCCAGAGAGTAAAGATTTAATGTTCTTATTCCTTATGATCACACATTTATTTATGAAGATGCTTTGTGCTGTAGTAACTATATACTACATTCTTGCTATACTTTCTAAAAGGAAAAGTAGTGACAGAATGCAGTGAGACAAAATGCAATACATCCTTCAAGAGTAGGGTCCTCTTATTTCATAAAATAAAGGGAGACATGCAAGAATTAAATTAAATATTGCTGAAGCTATAGGGAAATCTGGGGTCCAGGTTCCCAAAACCTAGATTTTTTGCAATGTTTTTGTCCAAGCAACGTCTAAATTCAAATACATGAACAGTTCTCAGGGAGGGTTAAACCCCTTCCAACTAGGTGCTCTAGTAAGAATGTTTGACTCTTCGTGATCTCCTTTTTTCTCTGTGTATGTATATTGCACTGCTTTGCATGTAACATCAAGCACCAAACAGAAGGAAGCTTCATTGCCATTTAGCTGTCACCCTCTAGTTGAGGTTTGAACAGAGCTTAAACCCTACAGTCCAACTATTTCCCAAAACTATATTTCCTCAGCTCTTGCCATGTCTTTTCATAGTGATTTCATAATCACCTAGGTCTGAAGGGACCTTTTAGATCATCGAGTCCAACCATCAACCCAATTCTGTCCAGCCTTTTACCTGGATAGAGACTTGAACCCATGACTCTCAGATTAGGACTCTGATGTTCTCCCAAATGAGCTACAATTTTAGATATGTTTATATTCACTACACTAATAAATGAAGCAAGTCTGGGATATGGACTTGAGCATTTGGCCATAGTTATCCAAATCGGTTAGCTTTTAATATGTTCTCTGACACCTTTTGAATGAGATTTCTCAGATTCAGGACTAAGATGGTGAAGATGTAGTTTCCGATAGAATAAAGTGGACCATCATTTTTAGCAGGGAGAAATAAAAGAAAAAAGTTATCCAAGAAAATTCATGCCACATGCATGTCTCAAAAGGTTTCTTCTATGCCTCTTTTGCTTATTTGTCTAGACAAAATCATAGAATCATAGAATAGTTTGGGTTGGAAGGGACCTTAAGGATCACCAAGTTCCAACCCCCCTGCCATAGGCAGGGACACCTCCCACTAGACCAGGCTGCCCAGTGCCTTGTCCAGCCTAGTCTTGAACACCTCCAGAGAGGGGGCATCCACAACCTCTCTGGGCAACCTATTCCAGTGTTTCACCACCCTCTCTGTAAAGAATTTCTTTCTTATGTCAAGTCTAAACCTACCCCCCTCCAATTTCCATCCGTTGTTTCTAGTTCTCCCATCTGATGTTATGTTAAAAATTCCTTCCCCTGCCTTTCTGTAGGACCCCCTCAGGTACTGATAAGTTACTATATGGTCCCCCCTGAGCCTTCTCTTCTCCAGGCTGAACAACCCCAACTCCTTCAGCCTGTCTTCATAGGGCAGTTGCTCCAGCCCTTTGACCATCTTCATGGACCTCCTCTGGACCCTCTCCAATAGCTCAATGTTCTTCTTGTGTTGAGGGCTCCAGAAATGGACGCAATACTCCAGGTGTGGTCTCACCAGTGCCAAGCAGAGGGGCAAAATCCCCTCTCTGGACCTGATGGTCACACTCCTCCTGATGCTACCCAGGATTTGGTTGGTGCCTTCTTGGCTGCGAGTGCACACTGCTGGCTCATGTTGAGTTTGTCATCCACTGACACTCCCAAGTCTTTCTCTGTGAGTTTAACAGAAATAGGACCTGGACCAGTATCTCACCCTGCATCAAGACTGAGTTTTACATATACCTATCTGTCTGAGGTTTTGTGTTGAGAATTACAATCCAGGCATTTTTTTTCTCTCATTTAGCATGTAGGTCACCTGGGTACTTCCTCCTTCATTTGTAATTACACTCCCTAAATAGATGGGTAACAGGCCTTCAGGTTCTATATTGCCAAGCTTTCTGAAATGTCCACATCCCTTTTTAGTTCTCAGCAAAAGCATCCTACTGGCTAAGCCTGAGTACTTGTAGCTTTGCTTCATTTCTCATCTGCTGTCATTCCTCCTCTTTGAGGTTAATTCCTTCCACCTCTCATTTCACATGCTAGTAGAAACAGAATATCATCAGGCAGACATCACTGACTGTTTGTTTTTATCTGTTTACTTTAGTAGGTTGCTGTTAACAAAATCCTCTTGGGGTAATTTGAGAAGTGTCCTTTTTCATCACTTTTACGCTATCATACTATGGAAATGAACTGTAAAAGAGTAATAAATAAACTTAGACAAGCTTTTCTCCCTCCCAACAAATTGTGCAACTGCTTGTTTTGCTTGGGGTAACATATACAAAACAACCCAAGAAATGCTTACATAACAGAAAAACAATGACATATTCTAAAATCATCTGTTAAGGACAGGGAAAATGTGGCGTTGCCTTGGCCTACTTAGTGAGGTATTTCTGCATGTGAGATCCGAGCACTTATGCGAGAAGGAGGTTAGATATGACAGCCCTACCCCTGTCCTGAGCTGACTACGCAGTAAGGTCAGCCTGAATTTGCCATTTTGGGAATGTTTGTTCAAGTGGAACTGCCGGCTGTGTTTTGAGGGGTATGCATTGGTACCTGGCCAAAGTAAATCACACCTTCTTTCCTTGCACCAAGTCTTCTTGTTCTACAAATCACCTTGCAAGATCTGTCATTTTCAGCACTTGCCTATCTTCTTAATATTGTGCCAACAGTTTTGTCTCCAAGGACTTCAAGTATCCCTCAAAGTCCTACAGGACCATACCTAGGTCATTGATTATTCTTTATTTGCAAATGTGGTTGCAAAAACTGCAGTCTCATTTACAGAATGTTTAACCTTTTAAATATGTTCCGTCAATAGTAATAAGCAGAACTTTTCCTTGAGCTCAGAACATTTCATAAAGAAAGTCATCTTGCATTTGTTCTATTTCTTTACAGATACTTGCCCAAGGTCACACAAAAGGAGAGTGACAGAACTGAGAAAAAATACAGACCTGAGTTATCCATCTTCTAAGTACTCCCTAGGAAAGCAAGAAATTAAGAAAAGCAGAGAGATCTTTAATCTCTACCTGAAAAGTCTCTCAGAGACATGCAAAAAAAAAAAAGAAAAAAAAAAAAAAAGCTGTATTTTAATAATGCCATGGAAGGGATTTAAGTATAAATTATGCTTCCTTCACAACCATAGAGCTCTAAGCCTGCTACTATACAGCCGTTAAAAATATTTCAGGTTTATGAGCTGGAGCTGAGACTACTTGCTGTTCAGAATAACATTTATTTTACAGCTAAAAGATTTTGCAGCCACATAGGTAAAAATATATGCAGATACTTCCTGTCTTCATACTTTGATGATATGTAAAGCATATTAGAGATACTTTATATCTTCAGTTAGATGCAGTCCAGAATAGCAATAGGTCCCTTAAGCATATGACATTAATGCAAATTATACTGTCCTTTCCAGAAATGTATCCTGTAGATTATATCTAGCCAACTGAAAACTTGTCCCATCAGGCTTCCGGTCTAAGGTCTTACCACGTAAGTGCTCACTTTCTTCTTGCCAATAATTAGTACCCCAAGTCATAAATGTCTTGTTATCTCTAGTGTATTGCTAATCATCGGAAATTTGTTCATGAGTTGAGAAAATGAGGTAGGACTGAGGGGGTGAAGAAGCCCATGAATAAGAAACTGGGAATCTGGACCATCTGTTGTTCAAAGGGAGGATGGATAAATTGAGGTTTATGCAGGATAATTTTGAGTCCCATCTCTAAATTATGCTTGATGCTCTGTATTGCTAAGAAAATAGTCTTCCTCCTGCATGCAGTTAACATTCTTAATTTATTTTGGGGATTTCACTGTTTCAGAATTGCTAAGCAACTCACAGTCAGCAGATGATGGAAATTATATCAATCTGTGCTGTCCTCAAAACAGTGCTCCATTTTCCCACTCTGTTATAAAATACCTGAACTTTAGTTAGAACTTGGGCTTCAGGAATTCTCATATGACTTGAAAAATATAGATTTCATAATTTTTCACATAATGCTGGGCATCGTTTTACCACTCACTACATACAGGCTGTTATATGTCAGTCTGTCTCCACTGAAGCACAAGAAATACTGAAATATATCAATGCATGAATATTTAAATACTTAGTCCATTCTTGGTTTTCTTTCCAAGCAATATGGTTACTTATTCAACATTTTGTTGATTGATGGATTTTTTTTTCATCATTTAAAACAATGAAGTTAATTTCTCCATTTATCCTTTCTCCATTTGTGATTTTTGGAGCAATGGTGTTCTGTGGTCACTCTTCTGTATCATCTACCATATATCCTGAAAACATGGTACAACCACTAAAGAATTTCAAAATAACTCAGGGATGCTCTCTATAAGCCAAATATGGTCCTTTGTGTTGCTCAGATACTTGTGCAGACAGAATAATTTAGCTTAGAAATAGCAACTCCAAATTGTGCAACAATTATGTTCCCCTTTGTTAAAGAAAACCTTCACCAGAAGACTCTGAAGATCTTAAACCCACTCTGAGCCATAAGAAGGATGGAAAAAAGAGATGGTAGAAAAAGTTAGAAAGAGAGATGAATTCCTGCACTGACTTATCAGCATAATGCACTAATGCGAATGGTGCTTTGCACAATGAAAAACAGCAAAGATTTCTGCTCCACTTTCATTATCCTATAAAGCAAGTGCTAATATTTGAATCAGAGTTCCCACCAAAAGTTAGTATTTCTGAAACAGGAACTTCATGAACAATACTTATTAGTTAATGTCTAGTATATAGGAATATATAAACTATGCACATATGCATATATGCATGTTCCCTGTGATTATCAGAGCTGAAAACTGCCAAGCAAATTCTATTCACTAAACTCAAATTGACCAAATGTATGGAATGTTTTTGAGTGCCAAGTAAGACTAATTACAATACTCATCTGGTCTCCAGCAAACGAATGATCTTAACTGTTTGTTTTTCAGCTGCCAGATGGAGTGAAGAAGAAGACTCTGCGCCATGCATCCAGGGACAAGAAAAATCTCTAAAAATTCAGATTTATCTTTGGCTGCTTCTGACCAGAACATTTTATACCTCTAAACCATGTATGGTTGTAATTCCAACTTTCAGCTACAGAAAAGATTATTCATTTTCCTAGCTCTCTCCTAAGGAAAAGCTGCATTATATCAATTTTCCAAAAGGATGCCCTGGATTTTAACTGGATTGAATTCTAGGTCGCACTTCTTTGTATTTAACTGCTGGTATCTAAAAGTCTCTGAGGTACGCCTTAACCCCACAAATAGCCCTGTTGATTTTCACTGTTCCAAGGAAGGGCAATATGGTGGGGATAAGGTATTGATTGCTCTGTGGGGGATTTGAAAGCTGCTCACAGTCCGGGCAGTGCTGCCTACAGTGCTTTGATCAGAAAATGGCAAGGCCCAAAAGAGCTTCAAAAAGGCCATTTTGCAATTAGTGTTCTTAAGTCTGGATGGAAGCATGGGGTGTCAATAGTCACAGCTGGCAGTGCTGCTGAAGTGTCTTTTATGTCTGGCTGGCACTGGGGAGCCAGATCTTGATCCCCTGACGCAGCTGGAGACTAGTTCTCCTTGCATGTGGGCAATGGCACCACATGGGGACTAAAAGTGCAAATGAAGTTGCTGCAGTCTGACCCTTTTGCTCTTATAATCAGGGTGATCAGAGGGGAACAACACATTTGAAGTTGCAACTGCTGCCCCAGTTTCATCCAGCTAATAGTTTGACACATCCATGAAAACAGCGTGTGTCGTGACATTTGAAGACTAACAAGCAATGCCACAAAACTCTTCACAGAACAAGCTGTATACATCTGTGTGTGTGTATATGCTTCTAATTTGCATTTAAATAATTCTACTTGTTATTTACTTATGTTTGCAATCCTTTTCCCTTCTTTCCACGTGCCAGCAGGAGCTTGTTATGTAAGAGAAGTCATGAAATCTGTTTTTCACTGCTGGAGGCTGAGAGACATATACAAAATTCTTCTCTAGATAAGGACATCTGTAGAATTTATACAACCCACAGACATAAAGAATTTAATCTACCAAGTTTATCACTGTGGTAGAGAACTATAAGCCCAATGAGAAAAAAATGAAAGAATAAATAAATAATAATTATTCTGATGTAGGTAGAGACAAAGAATATCCTAGTTTCTTTGCATAATAGGACCAAGCATCTCTGAGTAATTCAAACAGAAAAATAAAACCCATGTTGTTAAGGATTCTGAGACAAAAGGGGGGTCCTTAAGTTTTGGGGGCTTCAAGCATGGATTTGAAGGTAAATGTTAGCTGGCTTTATACTTAAAGTAATGAGAAAGGCTGAAATATCTGTTGAGAATTCTCAAATATATTTTAATTTTTTTCTGTTATATGCTGTTATTTTTACTCCAGACAATTGATCTTATTTCTCCCAGTGAAATCAATGAATCATCGAATGGCTTGGGCTGGAAGGGATCTCCAAAGATCATCTGATTACAATACCCTTGGTATGGGCAGGGACACAGCCTGGTAGACAAGTCTGCTGAAAGCCCCATCCAGAGTGGCACTTCCACAGCCTCTCTAAGCAACATGTCCCAGTGTGCAACCAGCCTCACAGTAAAGAATTTCTTTCTAATACATAATCTAAATCTCCCCTCTTTTAGTTGAAAATCATTCCCCATTGTCCTATCACTACATACCTCTGCAAAAAGTCCCTTTCTCTCTTATTTGAAGGGCCCCTTTAGGTAGTCTTTCCTTCTCAAGGCTGAACAGCCCCAACTCTCTCATCATGTCTTCATAGGACAGGTGCTCCAGCACTCTTATAATTTCTGTGGGTCTCCTCTGGACCCGCTCCAACATGTCCCTCCTGTATTAACAGAGCAGATGGGGAAAATCACCTCCCTGCTGATTATGCTTCATTTAATGCAGCCCAGGATACACAGCATAAATATTCTTTCCATTGAGTGTTGATCAGGATATTTATATACACTTACCAAACACTGACCAATTGAAAACCTATCTCAAACCCACTGTGAATCAAGAATCTTCTGAGGTTTTCTTTCTCCCTTCACTTGTGAATAAACACATAAACAATTATGTCTGACTTCAGGATATTTTTGAGATAAGATTAATTTCCTACAGGTATAAACTCTGAGCATTCTATACTTAAACTCTCATGTTTCTCCCTACCACCTTCCCGCGAGTTCAAGCCACAAAACCGTTCACGCTACAGAACAGTTCATGCTAAACTTGACTGAAATTTGTTTCCTTCTGCCATCTGGTGGATATTATTTGTAAATGCGCATCAGCTTGTGGTCGTGTTGTCAGGACTTCTTGCAAGATGGTAATGTCTCTGGAAGAACTTTAGCTAATGTAAACATTTATGTATCCTTACTCTAATAGCAAGCTACATTTTTATTTCCTGCGAGAACAGAGGCACACAAAAATTAATTTTTCACCTCGAAAGACCATCAGTTTGCAGAAAATTCTGATTTTTGAGAGCTTTACAGTCTTTTCTTGTAATGCTACTGCAGTGAAACAGCCTTAAAATAAATCAAAAATATCTAATGATTCAGGAAAACCTTGCAAAAGTCATCAAAGTGGTAGAGATGCTCTTCTGATGAAACGAAATCTCATTTGTTTTTCATAGTTATTTCAGAAAATTCCATGCAGTAAAATTTCATACAACTAATACTTTATTATAAGGTATTTTAAATGTTTATTAAAAATATTTTATTTAAAGTCACTAATACGAGTATAGAGTTATGCAGCTTGCTCCACTTAATCTAACTGCATACTTTGTTTCCCCACAAAACTACTGTTCCATTATTTTTCTTGATGGGAATCATTCTTCTAGATCATAAAGCAAACAAAACTTATTTTCTCTTAAGAGAAGGGAAAGGATCAAAATGCCTCACTTAAACATCAAGAAAAAAATTCTCCAGGGTTTTAATTTTTCCTGGGGAATTTTCCCATTGCTGGTCACTTGGGTGAGACTCCTAAATAGTGTTGATAAAGAAATTCAAATTTATCCTATAAATAAAGTGGTACCATATCAATTTACATGATGGTATTTCTAGCTCTAAAATTAGAGAGGCCTCAGAATGCAGATCTCATTGAACTTACTCATTTTGCAATAAAATTTATAATTTTCAATTAAAGCCAGATGAAAACATTTCTGTTCAGCATATAAGCCTGCTGTGGTTCAAACCTTGTTTCTTTCTACATGTCATGAGTATATTGTGAGCAAAATTTCCATTTAGTCAGGATTTACATTTGGCTTCCAAAGCTCATATAACTGTTTCACTGAATGTCTCTCATTTCTGTGAATTCATGTCTGCTTAACCAAGAATTACTTTACCAGCTGTGTCTAATTTAGCTTTTGTGCCTAATTTTGAGGATTAAATTAAAAACAGATGGTCCCTGGGTGTTTTTGCAGTACCTTGCTTTTTATAAAAGTTAGTATGATGACATGTGTCATTCAACAATCCTTTGCTACAAATCTGGAGCCCCAAGACTCTATTTATCCAGAGAGTCACTTCCTACAATATGAAGTATTTTTCCACAGAATTACACAGAAGACTTTTCCTTTCCTAATTACATACTCTATTAAATAATACAGGATGAATATTAAGATTCAGAGATCTGCTCAAGCTCACAATGCATTTTAGGGGAACAGGCCCTGAGAATTCAGTGAGATTTAGGCACTCCTTTTCTTTCTGCTCCCTATTGTGCTCTCTACTTCCTTGCCTCTACATATGGTCAGCAGAAAGCTGCTTATATCAGCATACAAGAACAAACAGATACAACAGATACTGATTATTTAATTTAAGGAGAAAAGGGACCAATTTTCATTCTTTTCATAGAAGTTCTCTTTGAGGGGAAGGTTTCACTCTCACTTTCTTTCTAAGATCTTGGTATCAGATAGAGGGATCTCCTTACTCTACATGCACTTCTTATGAACAGAAGTTGGGACTTCGACAACAAGGAGAGTTGTTTCTACAAATAAGTGAGACATCTGTAAATATGGATCATTGGAAATAATATAGACATAAAAACTTGCATTCCAAAGACATAACCAAGCTTAGGTGAGACAGTCAACTCTGTTTGATGGTTAGAACAGTGGTCTTGAAGTATTGGGTCAGCAATATGAAACCTCTGTCATTTTGTAAAAGTTGAACAACCCATTTATTTTTTTTTTGTGAGGAATTTCAAGCACCTTCAAGTGCTTAGCTCTTCTCTTTGGATGGGCTGAGAGGTATCTTCCTTCTCCTGCATCTCATCCATCCTGCATATCTTCCATCCTGTATCGCCTCCCCTGATAACCACTAAAACATTCTTCAAGAAAGCTTGTACTTCAGGCACAAATTGTGTACACGAATGAAGATACCACAATTTCATTGCTGTCCTCAAGGTGAAGTACTTCTGCTGACAGTGTGGATAATAAAATAAAAGTAAGTTCCCAGAATCATGTCAGAATGCACACTTGGACCTCAAGTTCTGTTTATCATCCTGCCTCCACCCATAAAAATGTTTTCCTACCAAGAAGTTATACTCTTTTTGTGCATGAAAATTAAGTAGCATTACTGATACAGCTCTCCATAGAGTGTCAACTAAGAATACTCCTGATGGAAGTCTCAAGCACTAAGAATGTCTTAAATAGACTTAATATCCCAATAGACATAGAGAACTCATCTGGTAGACAGGAGGACACTGGGATATGGGTGCTGCTATTTCCATTTTATTGAGGCTGCTCTGTGGAGGTGTATGGAAAACTGCTTAACAGGAAGCACTTTGACTTTCCTGGGTCTTGGATCACATGCCAGAACTCAACTTGACTCTCATTAGTAGGTCATGTACTGGAGAACTTATTGCCAAGGGACTAGTGATTGTTTTAGATGTGAAGATATAACTATATTGATTTTATCTACAACACAAATGACATGTAACTATTTAGAAGAATTGAATGTTTGAAAACCTGAATCATGTAAGAACAATCTTGATGAAAACCCTGTGTATCAATATTTAACACTTGTGTGAACATTACTATTAATTAGTGAGTGTTCATTAATATTACATTGTTCTAAATGCATTCATCATGCCTTGCAGCTATGATTTGTGCACAGCTTAAAGGTTAGAAGTTAGAAGTGCTCCCTGATGCATACTTATGCACTGAGTGCTTGAGGAGGACTGAGTGCACTTGAGAAGTGCTCATACTGGGGAACCAGACAGTGAATACTGCTGTGCAGCAGAGGGAGGCTGAAAGTTGAACGTATATCAAGGAATCATAAAATTGTTTGGATTGGAAGGGGCCTATGACAGCTATCTAGTCCAAGCCCCCTGAAATGATCAGGGACATCTTTGACTAGATCAGGTTGCTCAGAGCCCTGTCCAACCTAACCTTGAATGTTGTGAGGGATGGGACATCTATCACCACTCTAGGTAACCTAATTCAATGTTTCACCACTCTCATTGCAAAGAATTTCTTTCTTGTTTCTAGTCTAAATCTACCCTCTTGCAGTGTAAAATCATCAATCCTTCTTCTATTGCAACTGGGTCTACTAAAAAGTTTGTCTTCATTTTTTCTATAGGCTCCCTTTGAATACTGAAATGCTATGATAAGGTGTTCTCAGAGCCTTCTCCTCTCCAAGCTGATCAATGCAGCTCTCTCAGCCTGTCTTCATAGAAGAGGCGTTCCATCCGTCTGATAATTTTTGTGCAGAATTGGACTGGATGATCTGTTGAGGTCCCTTCCAATCCCTGACTCTCTGTGATTCTGTGACTTTTAGGACCATCAGCAAATCAAATTGTCCCTGCCTAAGATTCCCTAGAAGAATGTAAAATCTATGCTATCCACAGCCTGAGTGAGGATCTGTCCTCTGAGTTCAGACTGTATTTAATCTGAATTGTATAACGACATCTTTGTATGATTGAAGAGGAAGAAGAGAAGCATGGCCTCCTAAAAATAGGCATGCTCCAGATGGAGAGAAGGACAGGGCAGGAGCTGCAGCTGTCCTAGCATCTGTCACAACACCTGGAGCTCTTCCCAAAATCCTATTTTCATAATTTTCTCCTCTTTGAAAATCCCTTGAAGAAATGCCCACAGGATAAGGAAACAAGAGTCTGTGAAGAGGCCTTGCATGACATGCATGAGTGGACCAGGAGCTGCACCAATGAGATTTAGGCAAGGACTGCCTGGATCAGAGGGTTTGAATCTGTAACCTGAACAGCAAAGTCAGCCCATCTGATTTCACAGGGGTCTTTATCCAATGAATGGTAGGACAAGCTGGATCATAGGAGTGGAACTGGAACTGCTTTTCCTTTCAAATTTGGGTTTATATATAAAATAATTGTTCTTGCTCTGTTTGCTTGTAATTTCTTCTTTTTTTTTTTCTATTGTATTGCAAACTTTTGGAGGGAAGGAGGGATCCAAGTAACAATTCACTGAGTACAAAAGAGACAAGTAAATTCTGAAATAGCATCTGACACCACCAGTATACACAGACACCCCTGAAATACTCGTGGATGAATGAATAATGCAATCTGCTAAACATCTTAAAAATTATGTGTTTGGTCTCTAATGCTTGCAAAAAGCCATCCCATTGGGCCATCAATGGAAAAGAAGAGGTCAAGAAAGTGGAAGGAAGCTCATATGTGAGAAAGCCTCTTTAAATCCGGAACAAGGCATTCAATACCTACACACTGCTCAAATTTTCATCCATATTGAGAGATAAACATTGCCAAGTTGCTGTCGGGTATTAAATGGGTTGTACACAATAGATGTAAGAAGCAAGTATGTCAATGCAGCACTCATGGTTTACACAGGAGATTGCTTTCAATGTCATCTTCCCTAATGAAAAAGAAAATATAAAGCTAGTTCTTTTTGTGAGCACTCAAGAAACCTAAGTAAGAGCAAACCGAAAGTGTTGGATTGCTGTTCTAGTGCATTGTAGTCACAGATGATTATTTTCCGAATGTTCTTTTAGTAGTCACTTGCTTCTGTAATTTGAAAAGGTCACAATTCACATGCCAAATGGTTCTGGACTGTTTCAAACCATACTAATAGCTTAGTGACCTCTGGGATCTGTTGTCTTTATAATACCTGTCTTGTCAATATATTTTCTACATGAGGTACAATTAAATAAATAGTGAAGTCAGCAACCCCTTGAGAGATAGCAGTTCATCTTATCTAACTTTAGCCACCTAAGTTAGTCATCAGAGCAATCTGTGTAGTTGATGGAGCTTCCTTGTACAGTTCCTGAAGGTGATTCATCTCAACTTGAAATAAGCAACAAAGACAGGGGGAGATAAATTGTCCTTTGGAAGTAGTCGTAGCTCTTCATCGGCTAAAGAGAGAGCTGACATAACTGCCTTAGGGTATCTTGGATGGTTAGCTTTAAGTCACTTTCAGCTGTCCATCTGACCAATGAGATACTATGATTTGTATGCACAATAGCTTTTAGAGATCCTGCTTTGCAAATAAGAAATGCTCTAATTTATGAGCAGGACATATGAGCTCATGTGTATATATATCAAAAATATTTATATATGTATATTTGAAGGATAGGTCAAGGTACATTTTTTATACCTTAGGTATTCCACTGTTCTTTGCTTTCATTATTTGAGGCACAGGAACTGGTTGCCCAGTGGATGCCTCATCCCTGGAATTGTCCAAGAAAGGCTGGATATGTCTTTGAGCAGCCAAGTCTAGTGGGAAGTGACCCTCCCCACAGCAGGTGGCTGGAACTAAATGATCTTCCAACACAAATCATTTTATGATTCTGAGATTCTAAGGTCTCTAATTTCTTTATTTATTTGTAGCAGCAAAGGTTGTAATCATGAATTAAGGAACCACATTTTACTTGAAGTGTAAGGGGAAAGGCAGCCTTTCATTGGTAAGTGCACACAGATAGGAACTCTAGACAAATGCTGTATTTCCATCTACTGAAGAGTGAGACACTCAGACTGGAAGTAATCACAGAACATATCTGCACAAGCCTAATACAGAGGAATGTTCCATAGGATGTGGGAGACTCTGTGTCTATATATACACTGGCATATGTGGAGGTACACTGGGAACAGAGAAGGTACAAAATCAGGGTGGTTACGTTAGTTACCAGAGCACTGCAAGGTGTCCTGGTTTGGACCCAAGATGATTATAGGACCCTTCCCCCAGTGACTCTCCTCTCTGAAGAGAGGAGAGGAAGGAATGAGGAGATTTGCGAGTTTAGAAGAATTCCAAACTACTTTAATAGATAATGAAATAATAGATAAAATTAAAAGGAAAAGATAAAAAGGTATACGATATTTACAAAAGCGTATCAAGCTCCCGGGGTGATGACCACATCCCCAGCAGACGCAGGAAGAGTCCCCGGCTGGGGCCAAGTTCAGTCAGGAGCTGGATGCTGGATCTGGATTCAGGAGTGCTCAGATCAGGATCCAAGGCAGAGTCCTTCCCTTGGGCTAAAGAGAGCAGGCCGAGGAGCGACGGGGCTGACCCTTCGGTCCCTCAGCTTTTATATACTGAGCATGGGGCAGATGGGATGGAATACTCCTGTTGGTCAATTTTGGGTCACCTGCCCTGTTCGCTCCTCCTTGCTGGTGGTACTTTTCTATGTTTTTCTGTTTCCAGCCCCCCCGGTGGGGTGGCTGACAAACATTCTGACCTTGATCACCACAGTGAATAATGAAAACAAGAGCTTCTTGCATACCATTCCCTGGTCTTATCAGTCTGGGAGTGAACAGTGTCTGAACAGTGTGCACTTAATTTCAGAGTTTAGTCAGACAGAAGATGCCTAGCTGAAAAGTGAAGTTACAAGCTAGAAAATTTACCCTATTTTACCTCAAACCAGGACACAAGGAAACATAGGAAGTTAATCTGTTCCAATTGTAGAGAAGTTACGGAGCTCAAATTCCACATTTTGGTGAAGGAGGTTAAAAACATTTATTAATAGATATTTATTGTTAAAAAACAAACAAAACAATGGCCTACACCTTCTTGACCTTTTAGTAAAGGATTTCAGAAGTATCATTCTACTAGTAGTTACATGAGTAACACCAATGCATTGCATAACAAAGAATAGACGTGAAACCCTACTGGCATCAAGCAATTGTTGAGACATTACTGTGACGAGACATGAGGAGACTATATTCATGTAGAGATGCAAGAGGCAGTATCTACAGGTTAATCACAGAATTTTAGGGGTTGGAAGAGACCTTCAGAGATCATCCCCTTGACAAAGCATGTTCACCTCGAGCAGGAACGTGTCCAGGGTGGTTGTGAATGTCTCCTAGGAAGAAGAGTGCACAAACTCTCTGGGCAGCCTATTCCAGTGCCCTGATAATTAGTCCACAGCTCATCTGCAGAGGCAAGCATGGGAGAACCAGGTGTCTAATCAGTCCCCAGGAGTACTTCAGCTTCCTATCCCCTCACTGCATCCAGCAAGTTACAGAAAGAATCCAAGTAAAACCTAACTGCAGAAAGTGGCTTCATGCTCTAAGCCCATAAAATTTTACAAGGTGTTTAACCACCAGACAGCAAGAGACACCTGAGTTCATGCAAACTTTCACAACACATTTAATTTCTTGTGTGTCTCACTCATGAGCTGAAGGATGTCAGGAATCAGTGCATTAGATACCCCATATGCTTTTCCTAACAACTAACCTGTCCGCCATGCAAAGCACTGAGAATATAAGGGACAAGTTCAGCACTGAAAAGCCTGCTTGCAATGCTGGGATTAATCAAATCATATTAATCTATAATCATATCATTTTAATCATAAATTGGAAGAGGGGAGATTCCGACTAGATATAAGAAAGAAGTTCTTCACAGTTAGGGTGGGTGAGACACTGGAACAGGTTGCCCAGAGAGGTTGTGGATGCCCCCTCTCTGGAGGTGCTTAAGGCCAGGCTGGATGAGACACTGAGCAACCTGGCCAAGTGGGAAGTGTCCCTGCCTGTAGCAGCAGGGTTGGAACTAGATGATTTTTAAGCTCCCTTCCAACCCAAACCATTCTATGATTCTATATCAACATCGATATCACCCCAAACACTCATATTTCCGTATTCTTAAGTAGAACTTATTCCCCCTCTTTCTGCTGTGCCATGTGCATTTAACTAGATCTTATTGGCACCACTGCTATGAAATAATTGATATTCCCATTAGAAGACCTTTACTTCCTTAATTTTCTCTCTAAGGAAATTTAGCTATTCATAAACGTGCTTGCATTTTCAATATACCTCTATCCAGGCGTTGGATTACAGCTGACCTGGGAATTCTTGGCAAACAGTTTTGAAAGGTTATTTGCAATTAACTTTCATAATGTGGCTAATTCTAACAATAAAGTAAAATTCACTTTCCTGGTCCTCAAATGAATTAGAAGAAAAATTCATGACAAAATTAATAACAATTTTTAAAATGCTTTTTCTAGTATATTGCTCCAAATGATATGTTAGGCAGCTCTCCAAAATTTTTATTGTTTTTTTTTCCAATACTGATTTATCTTCCCTGAATAATTTCCAAAGAAGAAATAATGGAACTGTGACTACCAAAACCATACTGAAAATAAAATAGTTATGCAAAATTTAATAGGTTCTTCTGGTGTTTATATCACTCCACTGGAGCAAATAATAAGTCCATTATGTCTGCATTAAGAGGTATTGAGAATCAATAGGGAAAAAACTCTAATGTGAAATAGATGATGCTGAGGACTTGATGCTGAACACCTGTGTGTATTTCACCTCCTACATGTAAATGAAAAGAGCTGTTTCTTGCATATCAAATATTTATTTTCATTTACATAAAGACACTGAAGTAGACATGGACATACACATTGATACAGATACAGAAATATCCACATTGCAACTCTATGTTTTACACATATGGAGATCACATTGCTCACATTCTTGAGTAAAATGCTGGTACCATGTGTCTGGTTGCACCACCACAGGGTTATGAAACACTCCTTTGAGGCTCTTTGTTACTATACTGTGATACACGTATATATACGTTCAAGTAAAGCTAATATGAATTATATACTGATGAGCCCATTTTTAATTTGAAGGTTTATAGCACCGATTTGGCTATAAATTCTAGGATGTGATCTAAAACCCAGATCAAGAAAGTCACTACAGAAAGATCCTTTTAATTCGAACTGTTTTATTCATGTGCATGTGTGCTCCGTAAGAGTAGAGGTCCACAAATTTTAGATTAATGTCAATTTCATGGTTATAGACAATATGCTTTTGCGCTGATAGTATTGTGGAGCTCTTATATCTGTATTTCTTCTAAAATCAGCAATTCCAAAAGGAAAGGACTTGATTTTTTTTCTTCTAGCTCAGCAAAGACCTTTAATATGCTTTCAGTGCCCATGATATAAAACTTAAAATACGAACATCTATCCACTATATGTGCCTGCCTCTGTACTTTGAGTCTGTATCTGTAGTTACAAACAGCACAGGACAGTGGGAGCCAATTCATGCAGCACAGCAGTTGGTGCTGGAGGCTGATGCTTGTGCCAATGCATTTCAGAGGATTTCACTGTGGATCACCTTCAGCCCAGTGCCACAGCCTGGATCCTTGTTAGCAGCTGGTGCTCATTATCTGAACCCCCGGGGTGCATTTTACAGTTTGGTTTCTTCCAAAACAAATCCAGTTAGCATGCTTAAAGACTGTTTTGCAATGTGAACTGAAGCAGGGCATGTGAGGTCCATATTATCCTCATTATCCAAACTCAGAATCTAACATTAAGGAGTCCATTGAATTTAGCTGAAGCACTTACCCAGCAATGACTAATATAAGAAACAAACTTCTGAGGAGTCAATGAATCACAGAAAGAGCAGGGATACTAAGTCTTTTTATTCAAGGAGAGACATTAAAATGACAAAGCTTTTTATTTTTTATTATTATCTGGTTTTAACTTATTTCTCTCACACCAGGTTTCAATTCTCTCTGAATCCTGGGTGGCCTGTTAATTTAATTAAGTGACCTTTATCATGCTGCTTTGTAAGTCAATATTATCCCTTTGAGTTTTGCAAGTCCTACTATTTTGACCTACAGTGTATGTCAGCTCTCCAAGTGAGACTGTTCTTCCTGTCTTTTATTAAAGAGCTCCTTTTCATACCAGTTCTCCTTAGAAGAAGGACAAATTAGCAGTGGATTTATTTTTGAGAAAGTAATTTTGCCATATACCACAACTTTTATTGTACTTTGAACTCTCCTTGTGAACTGTTTTATCTGATTTCTATTTCAGTTGTCAGCTGTTCACTTCTTCTCTTTGCCTCTCCCCTCATTAATCAGACACACTTCTCCTTCATAATGTCACTGTGGTTTCCCAGATGTGACTGCCAGAGCATGTCTACTTTTACCTTATTCAGTCTCTGACTTTACATATTTCATCTTCTTCAAAGTGCCAAGGGAAAGGCAAAGTTAGATTTGAAGTTACAGAGACTAGAAGTGATCTTCATTACTTACCTTCTGCTGTTGCCTATCTCATGTCTATGAGTCTGCTTTGGATTAGAGCCCCAGATCGTGTATCACAAGTCTGCAGAATCCAAACCACTTGCTCCATGTGCAGACAACAGAATTAATAGTCTTAGAATCCTCAATTTGAAAATGCTGCTTTATTAGTTGCATTTAATACCTCGTGTTTGTAATCTTGTTTGGCTTTTGATCTGATTAGAGGTTAAGTCTCATTTTACAGTTTGGTTTCTGTAAATAAGAAATTATAAATTATATCTATACAAACATAACTTAAAAGTTATTAAAATTTCTTGTATATTTTTGCTCAGATAAACCTGAAACAAGAAAGCCCTTGGCCTCATTTCCATCAGGATCTCCTTCATGAAATAGTCATTGCAGGTTGTTAATCTCTTCCTGATCAACTTAAATTCCAAAAGCAGTTCTTCAAAGAAGCAGCATCTGTTATCTCCCCTTTTCAAGACTAAATTGAATGTTCTTTACTGTTGATAAACACAAATGAAGCAACTGTGTTTATTTAGTTTTGGAAACTGGAAGATATTTTATGGCATTCAGCACATATATTTTATGGCCAAAGCACAATGGAAAACATCTGACCTGAATTCTATTTAAGTTAATATTAAATAATTTTGTGCTGTTTCAGCTATGTATGAAAAATAAAAAAAGAAAGAAAATTCTTCCTTCCTAAGTTAGCTAAACTCAATCTTAATGACTACTCATTTTAGAACACAGAAAGTTTTAGAAAAATTTTAATACAACCAAAAATGAGTAAGAAAAGTGAAGTGTCCGTTTTCAATGAAATCGGATCTTCCAAAGTCTCTCACTAATGTGTTCCACGTGGGATTTACAAACATTTACTAGGTCAGGGAGACTAAGCAAACCTGAAGGGATCTCTGTGGTTAGCATGGTCACACAGGAGAGAGGAGACCTACGCTCTGTTTCCTCAGCCAGTTAAGCAGCCAGAGCACAGCTGGGACCCAGAGCCAGCCTCTTCAAGTCCAGGCATGAAGACCAAGTATATCAATTTATTTTCAATATTTATTTACAATATTTTTCAATATTGCAATTTATTTTCAACCTCCAGATATTGCTCTGAGGTGGTTTGGAGGAAGGGGGGAAGAGATTTCTTCCAATCTAAATTTTTCTGCTTCCTTATTTCTGCTCCATCCATAAGACAACTCATCCTTGTATGTCATCAGAGCATTAAGGTGGAGGGGACTGATTTGGAACAGGTGGGGGGGGAGGAGTCTCCAGTGGAGTCCAGGTGTGTGGGATTTGGGGGAAAATGGGATAGTAAAGGGTTGGNCTAGTGCAGGATGTCCCTGCCCATGGCAGGGGGGGTTGGAACTAGATGATCTTTAAGGTCCCTTCCAACCCAAACCATTCTATGATTCTATAAATTGGTTAGCAACCATCAAGGTTTATTTTCAGTTGTAACCGAATGCTTTGTTTGAATGTCATATGATTTCTGACCTTGAATACTTTCTTGTTTCTACTTTTTACTCTGTTTTATGTAATATGGTTTACAAAACCAGCTTACTTTGTAGACTCACTGCATGTCTTATAAAACATGTTAAATTTTTAATATACACAAGATCTATATTTTAAAATGTATTTGTCCTGGATTAGGCGCAAAAGGACTCCCCCAGTGACAGATGGCCCCCCCTCCTCTCTCAGAAGAGAGGAGAGGAAGGAATGAGGAGATTTGTGAGTTTAGAAGAATTCCAAACTACTTTAATAGATAATGAAATAATAGATAAAATTAAAAGGAAGAGATAAAAAACTTATTCAATATTTACAAAACCATATCAAGCTCCCAAGATGATGATCACATCCCCAGCAGACACAGGGAGAGTCCCAGGCTGGGACCAGTTCAGTCAGGAGCTGGATGCCGGAGCTGGATTCGGGAGTGCTCAGATCGGGGTCAAAGGCAGAGTCTTTCCTAGATGTTGTCCATCAAAGAAAGAATGAAGGAGGAAAAGAGAAGGGGCAAAAGAGGCCTGACCCTTCAATCCCTCAGCTTTTATACTGAGCATGGGGCAGGTGGGATGGAATACTCCTGTTGGTCACCTGCCCTGTTCGCTCCTCCTTGCAGGTGGGACTTCTCTATGTCTTTCCGTTTCCAGCCCCCCAGGTAGGGTAGATGACAAACTTTCTGACCTTGATCACCATAGTGAATAATGAAAATAAGAGCTTCTTGCATACCATTCCCTGGTCTTATCAGTCTGGGAGCGAACAGTGTCTGAACAATGAACAGTTAATTTCAGAGTTTAGTCAGACAGAAGAGGCCTAGCTGAAAAGTGAAGTTACAAACCAGAAAATTTACCCTATTTTACCTCAAACCAGGACAGTATTAAAATAATAACTTTCCAGGAGATGCTGTGCTACCATATCCATGACAGTTTGTACAAATGTAGTTGCAGAGTTAATAGGAATTCTTCCAAAATTCTAAATCAATACAGACACAAATAAGTATAAAGACTGAGTCTTCCACATATGTCAATACAAATGTGTGAGCAGGACAGATCTGGGGAGGAACAGGATGATTCTTTAGAAGTTAATAGGTGTAGCCAGACAGAACCCTGAGAAACAGCCCATGTGCTCTGTTATTACTTCAGTATAGAAATTACAAAAACAGGTGTCATAAAATATGTAATGTAATATCTAATATTTGTCCAGAGAAAAACTCTTTTTAGATATGTAATAGCTGAAAATTATTTACTGTAGAAATGTCACTGATAAATTCCTTAGCAATAAATAACAAACAATATGCACTTTCTGAATTTTATTGGGCAGTTTGTCATAGAAAAATTGATTATAGCTTTTTTCTTTCCACATCAGTGGCATCTAACTTCAGCTTCATAAATCTCAAAATGTCACTGCTACATGTGCTTATTCTGAACTTTTCTTTGGGTTAGAACAGATTGTTGTGGTACAAAATAGGCAATATATAAAGCAAGCTTTTTTCTTCAAGTGCAATATGTAATATGAATAGTTGCATTTCTTCATGAAAATCATTAGAATATGTATGCATAGCATAAAATTAAATATCAAAATAGATATAAGGGAAAACATTTTTATAATGAGGATGGTGAAACACTGGAATGAGTTGCACAAAGAGGTAGTAGATGCTAGAAACAATCAACATCAGATTGATTGGGGCTCTGATATAGTTGAAGATGTCCCTCTCATTGCAAAAGGACAGAACTAGACAATGTGTGAAGATCTCTTCCAACTCAACACATGTTATGGTTCATGACAGGAATATTTCAGACTCACGAAGGACCACAGAGGACTCATGAAGGACCTCATCAGGTCCTTCATCAGGTCAGAATGTATAGTTCTATGCAGTTTCCCCTTCTCTTTGTCCAGATTCAGAAATCTTATTATGAGAATAGGTTCAGACTATGAAATGTTAAAACAGAGTGTGCTTTTCTTTCTCCCCTACAAATTAATATCTTTCAATCAAGTTGAGCATGATATTATTACTGGCAACCTGTAGCTCTGTGTCTGGAGTAGCCATGGTAATTTGCTAATCCATGATGATATTGATTCACTCATATTCTGCATTGACCAATAGGAGAACCATTGGATCCAATTCAGTCTGAAAACAATTCAGCTGAAACAAAGAGATAAAGCTGTGAACTGTCTATGTCTGCAGAAATCCAGTCACTGAAGAACAATCTTTAGAAACTTTATATCACATTCAGACAGCAGACAACTGCTTCCCAGGGGACGTAATGCCCTTTTTCTGAAAGCACTTCTGCATACTTGCATAGATGCTCAGTGTTTTCAGCAGTGTATTGGCATATTGCAAATCCAATGTATTATTGATATTGGTTTTGATTGCAAGCTTGTGAAACAAGCATCCCTTGTTGCCCCCTTGTGAGGCCTAAGCATCCATAGGACATTCAAGTTGAAATGAGACTTTGAACATTTTGAGATTTTGTTAGCCTTTTAAGGAAAGGGCCAAGGTGAAGCATTGTTTTCTTCAGATATGTTATCAAAGGCTATAGAGAAAACAGAGACAGACCCTTCTTAGAGATTCAGAATAAGAGGACAAAAGGCAATAGACACAAGTCATCACAAGGGAAATCCAGGTAGACATTGCTAAAGCTGTGGAGCAGGTTGCCCTAAAAGGCTAGTGAGTCTCTATCCTTGTAGGTCCTCAAGACTTGACTGAGGAAGATCCTGAGCAGTAAAACTATCTTGAAAAGCAGGTTGACAAAATTACCTGAGAAAGACCTTATTCCTCAATTTTCTGAAACAGGACTTTCGTTGTAATGCTGTGTATAAAGTGATGTTCAGGAAATATGGTGAAAAAAATATGTGACATCATTCATTCATTACTAGAATCTCTCCTGCTTCTCAAGGAATTATCCACAGTGCAGCCTCTTTTTATAGAGGCATTTTCAGGCTTCACACTCAGCAGCTTAATTTCTGAACTATGCATAGGTTAGTCACCTAGAAAAACAGATACTGCACTTTTNTGAAACAGGACTTTCGTTGTAATGCTGTGTATAAAGTGATGTTCAGGAAATATGGTGAAAAAAATATGTGACATCATTCATTCATTACTAGAATCTCTCCTGCTTCTCAAGGAATTATCCACAGTGCAGCCTCTTTTTATAGAGGCATTTTCAGGCTTCACACTCAGCAGCTTAATTTCTGAACTATGCATAGGTTAGTCACCTAGAAAAACAGATACTGCACTTTTACTTATATGTTCACAGCCACTGTAATAGACAACAGAGACAGCATCTTGTTACACAGTATTCCTTCATAAGGTAATGTCTAGTCGTGCTTTACAAAAAGGATTGCAATAGTATATCCTGTTCACTGTGAACAATTATACATCAAGGTTTTAACTGCAGTCAGGTTGTAAAACATTTTTCTTTTCAGTTCCGTGCTAGCATGCTTTTGATGCTGAAATAGACTGGTTATTAAAAATTCCACATAAAGCAATGTTTCATCTAGAGGAAGAAAAGTGTAGAAGAACAATGCAGAGGTTTAAGATAGTTGAGAAGCTAATTTTTTTGCATTGTGGAGTGTCATGATGTAGTGAACATCATGACTTTTGATGGCCATGCTGTATCAGAAGCAGAAAGTAACCCTTAATCTATCTGGGCAAGTACTCTACTGCAGCAGCTTGTAACAGCTATATTTCCCAGAGAGCATTACTTGCTAGCTTTAGGCTGAAAGTCTGGAAAATTATACAGCTGCTATCGAATAAGCACTTTCTGAATATGTGGACCATTGTTTGAGTTTTTTAACAGACAAACTAGCTAAACATTCTCTTTGAAATTATTTATTGTCTTTAATCTTTATCATGATTCAAATCTCATCTCCATTAATACAAAAGAGCACAGAGAAATAATGTCAATCACCTAACATGAGAAAGGGGCACCCTACACTCGCTCCTCCTGAGAAACAACAGGAGAGGGTTCAAGCCATTGGGATGGGATTGAGGCCCCTCATCATGAGACAGTGGAGACACTCTCTTGATCACTTTAGAGAATAAAGAGATCACTGTCTACAGTACAGAATTCATTATGAGATGCAGAGGAACAGAAGATCAGAGTTGCACAGGTGATCTGAGAGATATTGTAGAGGACAAACCAAAGACAGGAAAGATGGATTCATGGTGACCTGGGAAGGGACAAATGCAGGAAAGCAGAGACACAGGAGAATAAAGGGTCACAAGCAACCAAGTTGCTGGTCTGACTATTCTATGCATCTGTCTTCCTATTAAACTCCTATTCTAAATATCTTTTTAAGTGTCATAACACTCTTCACTGTGTGCACTTGTGAGTTTGGAGGTTTAAGTATCAGCAGTGGGAAGCTAGACCACAGGTCAGATTGTATCATATATAAATGTGAATTATAACACAGAATCACTGGTAACCATGAAGCATCACTCTCTGGTGAGTAGGATAAGCAGCTTAGGAGACAGTTATTGGAGCAGACATAAGTCTGGGCTAGATACCGGAGGTACCAGAATGGTGTGAAGTTTGGCTGCTGGATGGATCATGAGGTCAGTGCCAGCAACTGGCAACACTGTGGTGCCTGGGAGTCACATTTATGACACTGTGCGCAAGGCTATTGGTTGTCCAGGGTATCCAAGGTCCCAGAAAAGTAGACTAAGTCCATTTACTGGAGGGATCCGGGGTGCATGCATGTGTAGGTTGTAGCTGAATGGGGCTGGGTACTGTAAAGGCTCACATGCCCAGGTACCAGCAGCTGGGGACACCTACTGGATGGACTGCTACTGGATGAACTGTGTGACTAAGCCTAACTGCCAGAGCCACCACACGTATCTCTTTGTGTTTGTGTATTTATATGTATTTCCCACTAACAGGTCTTCATCCCAATGAGACAGAAAAGGGAAAAGGATGAGCATTTTTGTGATGTTTATGTGAGTAGATTTTTTTCTTTATGTGTTAATCTATATGACTGGCCCTGAGTTTCTATGCATGTCTATGTGGATGTTTGTCTGCCATGCTGCTGGGAACATAGGCTCAGCCTTGATACTGAGCCAGGCACTGGAGCAACCCCACTTCTAGTGGGTTACCAATTTTGGCAGCTCCAAGAATTATAGGAGCTATGACCCTAATGGCCATGCAAGCTCACATCCTCCATACTCTGAAACATTGGAAACATGCTGTGAGAGCTGCTAATGCTGAATAAGTACCTGATAAAAGCTGTTAGACTCTGACACGAAGTAATTACCTCACATACTATTTCATGGTGCTTCAGCTACCTGCAGTAATAGCAGCCTTCTGATTGCATTGAAAGGAGAAGAAAAAGGAGGCGGGTAAAGGGAGGTAGGAGAGGAGATGAACAATGAGCAAACTTAATGTTTGTCATGAAGAAGATAGACAGGAAATAAATTTGTGACATCACATGACATTGCTTTTTAATGATTGCTGACAAATCCCTGATGAGTGTTGTCAGCTTTCATAGAAATCAGGAAAGTGTCAATTCCCAATTCCTATCTCCATAGCCAGCTATAGGTATGCTTCTGTTAATTTTCACTTAGTGAATGCTAAAAACCTCCTGAGATTTTTTGGGTTTATTTTTGATGTAGTCACTTGAAATCATGCAGAGTGACAGTCCTGGTGAGATTATAAATCCTGTTGTCTAAAGGCTAACCCAAATCCTATAATGGAAAAGCAGAAAAAGCTCCCAAGGTTTGTACGATCACTTCAGAAAAGAGTATCTGAAACACTTTACAGAACAAAATGTTGACCATTTTTGAGTTTTTAAACCTAGGATTAGCAGAAAAATATCTCAGTTAGAGAATTTAATGGTCTAAAGCAGGGGCAGCTGCTGGAACATACTCTCCAGGTATCGACCTGATTATACAATATTGTATGAATAACAGAGAACCGGATTTCTAGTCATTAGTTTTTGAGCTGACTGGAAGATAAGTCCAGAAAAACTGGGCTTTGTGACCTATATATACTCAAACATGAATATTTCTTAACCTGAAGGAGTAAAAGTTCAGAGTCAATGACTAGGACTTCCTAGAGCACTTAAGTGAACATCTGGGTCTTCAGTTTGAGTTTGTGCACAAAATCACTGTTTAGTAATTCTGGACATAAGTAATTCACAATGCCTCAAAAATATATTATAATTTTTGACAGCCAGAGTCCTTTTAGGTGGATCATAGAATCATAGAATAGTTTGGGTTGGAAGGGACCTTAAAGATCATTGAGTTCCTGCCTTAGGCAGGGACACCTCCCACTAGATCAGGCTGCTCAGTGCCCTGTCCAGCCTGGCCTTGAACACCTCCAGAGAGGGGGCATCCACAACCTCTCTGGGCAACCTGTTCCAGTGTTTCATTTCCCTCACTGTAAAGAATTTCTTTCTTATGTCAAGTCTAAATATACCCCCTTCCAATTTCCATCCATTGTTTCTGGTCCTCTCATCCGATATCATCTTAAAAAGTGCTTCCCCTGCCTTTCTGTAGAACCCCCTCAAGTACTGGTAAGTTACTATATGGTCCCCCCTGAGCCTTCTCTTCTCCAGGCTGAGCAACCCCAACTCCTTCAGCCTGTCTTCACAGGGCAGTTGCTCCAGCCCTTTGACCATCTTTGTGGCCCTCCTCTGGACCCGCTCCAATAGCTCAATGTCCTTCTTGTGTTGAGGATGTGAGAATATTGGTTTAAGTGACCACATGTTGATATCTAAGTTTGAAAACCGTAGGATATCCCGAATAATTTCCATGTCAACAAGAGATAAATGTAAAATAAAAATAACTGGATTTATATTTTCACTTTATTTTAATTTTTATGGTGCTTTGGTCTCTGAACAATACAGTAAAGCAAATTGCTTGAACTGGTCCACTATGAATGTTAAAGCTGATCCATGCAAATTTTTTAGCGAAGTATCATAGAGTTATGGAGGTGAATGATGCAGCATTCCAGATATATTTGACAAAAATCAAGAGTTTCAACATTTGCTTAATTTCGCTTTTGATGTGAGTATATGAAAATTATTTATATGAAAATGAAATGTGCTACCTAGAATGATTTTTGCAATAAGAGACTCAAAGAGCATTTCTGGAAAGGTAGTTTAGAGCACGAGGCAAACACATTGGAAAAAAGAGCATTTGCTTCAGTGCTCATTAAAGCCAAGGGAAAGACACTCAGCAAGTCTAGGGAGATGTGGTTCCTGTTTCTCATAGTTTCATTTGACTCAAATCATTTATGCTTCTTTTATTTTCAGTGAAGCTACTACCATCATGCCCACTGAATTAGAGTAAGAATGCTCTGTATGTGTTTGTCATGCATTAATGGCTCCTCTCAAATCTGAAGCATTTTGATATTTCACAGAGTATAGATCCCACTGCCACAGCCAGATCACCAAGTGAACTTCTGTGGCATAAGGAGACATAGCACCACAGTCAATTAGTGACATCCTAATCTTTGCTTGAAAGCAGTTTTGTAACCTACAGCAATAGCACTTCTAGGCAGGTGATATGGCATCCTTTCAGAGACAAAGGCAAAACTCAAAATAAGAAAATTGAACTAGAGCCTTAAGGCTCACACCCTCACAATCACTATGCTGGGAATTGAACTTGGACTTCATTTTAGGAAAAAAAGAGCAACCACTAATGTTTTTCATGTGACCTTCAAATGAGAACAGTCTCCCCACATCATTGAGACTTCCCTCTGAAGAAAAACAATGTTTCTTGTCCAGATTCCCGACAGAGAGGTAAGAGAAACACATATTTTTGGGGGGACAATGCCTGAATACTTAGTTTCCATCAAAAAAATTTAAGCAATCTAATATGCCAACAGAATTCAGCTGTCCTACTCTGGGCCAATGTTTTCTAGCACCTGGCAGCACATACTGTTAGGCCATGCTCTGGTGACTTTTGTCCACCAGTAGATTTGGGACTAGAGTAATTCAGGGAGCCATGCAGTCCAGAAGTTTCTGCATTCTTATCTCTGTCATTATCAAAAAGCCTCTTAAAGTTCTTCTTCTATCCTCATAAATACCCATTGTGTAAACAATGCAACAGCAAGACAGAAGCAAAGCAATATCTGACTTTTGAGCTGAATATATTCTGAAATTATTCAGAAGTATTGAGAGAAGGGATAGAATCACTATACCCATGCAGCAGATCCCACACATAGAAAGTTCCGTTGAGGCCCTAAGTCAGGAGAGCCTTCCCTCTAGTCAGGAGGGAAGACTATTCAGCCAAGTAAGGATTACAGGTGTCATCAGGAAGTACAAGATGGGGACCATTATTTCTGTGCTGCCTGAGTGGTTCTGGCTGATTATCAGTTCAGAAAGCTACCTGAATGAAAAAAAAAAGGTTGGTTTATGGCTTGAACTGTGCTGTCTGCTCACTCCATCTCCAGCAATAAAACAAAGATTTATTTTAGGTGTTCATTAATTATTTATTACCTGCTATCTGCACCTCTGAACTATTCCTGGTGCAGGAGCTGTTGCATCTCTATGGTAATTCATCAGACACAGATGTTTTCAAATTCTCTCTAAACCCAAACACAGGGATACCAGCTGTCCAGCTAAGTTAGAGAAGCCTTGATTTATTGGAACAGACTTAGCTATTTAGAAGGCTTAATGTATAAACTCCAGGCAAGACAGGCAAACATACTCTGATACTTTAAACAAAAGAAGTTTGAAGTTTGTTTGATGCTCAACCATGTGGTTACTAAAATAAAGACAGGTGGCAACTTCTTTTTGCAGCAATTCTGCTATTGCAAATTCTCTCTCAGCCTTCCCCAGCTTTACTTGCTTTGCAGTTTGCAGTCATACACTTGCATCTTTAACAGTCAAGCAGCTTTTGCTGCCTTTCATGCAGAAACAGTTCTGCAAAACAACATTTTCCTTGTTTTTTTTCCTATCATTTGTTTTCTGTAGGTCTTGATCCTGCTCACTCCACTGCAGTCACTGGGACTTTTCAGAGGGGTGAAAAAACTTGCAATCCAGAAGAGAAAAACATCACAAGAATCTCCCTACAGATGAAGGATTTCTGCAGTCTTGTGCTTACTCCCTCTTTCAAGGTATATTTTTATTTCTAGGTCATGAGGTTGATGCTATTAGAAGTTGTTCAAATTTGAAATGTTCAAACTCTCTAGAACTACAGGTTAAGGTCAGAGTTCTAACCTAAAATGAGCTGATATAAATCAAAATATGTCTACAGGGCCTTGAAATAAGTAAAATTTGATGTGGGAGTACTTCTGTTGTTATCTGAAAACCTGTTTGTGTGTTGGACTGAGATATGAGCATTTCCCAGTTGTTTTCCTAAGAATCAAATTATTTCTCTTCTTCCATGATTTTAACTAGACAATTAATTTGTAGCATGAGAGGTTTTATTTTGTCTTGTATAGATTCCCTTCCGGGGGCAAGTAAACGGAATGAAACAGAATTCACAGCACAGTCTATTTAAAATCTGATCAGTATCTTTCATTTGTTAGATGTAAGAAACAGCAAAACACAGAGACACACAAGCAGAAAATACTCTACAGTGGATAATTGACCCTACTGAGAAGAATACACTTACATAGAAAGAGTCTCAGTTTCAGAGACCTGACAGTTCCTTCAGTGCAAGCTCAGGTGACCACACACAGAATACCATTGCACCTTGGAGACATATTGCACACCACAAAACAGACTTGTGACCCACATCCACAGAGAAATACAGCAAAAATACACTGAGTGAAGAAAGGAATCAATTACACCAAGTTGTCAGTGAAACATTTTCATTCTCATTTCCTTTCCATCACTTGCACGCTGAAAAACTGGAAGAGTCCTATTTACCCTCCTGACAAAGTGTTCTACCACAACCCTTATTAGTACATTATAGTCTTTGGGTTCAGTTCTGTAAAGCCCAGAAGACACAATGATTGATTTTTTAAATTAGAATAAATAAATAACAAAAAAATAATTATCAACGGTCCCCTTGTAAGACAAGAAACTCACACTTAAAAGCAAGGGAGAAAAAATCAGAAACAAGCTTTGCATTATATATATGTCTAAAGCAATTTTCATCAGTGTAATGCAAAATAACTCCCTGAAGGTACCTCTGAGTCATAGATGGGTGTGTTTCAGGAGATTACTCAAGAAAGTACCATATTTTCTTTAGTTATGTATTTTTCAAATTTATCCACCCTTGAAGGCTTCTCAGAGATTTGATACTGGACTAGGTGGGTAGATGTAAAACCCAACTCCATGCACCTTCTCCTATGTTCTCACAATGTCTTGTTTAAGCATGCACAATATAAAAATTATAGAACATCTATCTGTTTGACTTCTGGTAATGTGGGCTATGAGAGTAATAGGAAATAATTTCTTGGAATAGAATCAGTAGGCTGCAAACTTTGGAAAGTTTGAAATATCCCAAAACACATTGTTTTCATTAGCATTTTTTCCACTACACAGATGGTTCTACTTTAAGTTTCTACATTTATAGTGAGGGAAATAATTCATGCTTCAATAGTGTCCCACCTAGTTTTAATCAAAGTCCACTTTAATTAGTAAACTTATCACATATTAATTTTCAAGCGCTATTCTGAGACAAAAAAGCTTCAATTTCATCTACCTTCCAGATAATTAGGTCATCTAAGCATACATTTCTAAGTATCTAGAGCTGTGTTTACAATCATCTGTGCCACTCTACAACTGTGTAATAGCCAAGCTTGCTAACAATTGAGCCTGGGGAATGTCCTTCCATCGAGATATGTCATGAAGGCTCTCATACACCTGATCAGGCTGAGCATCATAGATGTAGTCTACATTTGCTACATCCAGTCAGTAACCACAGTGTTTCTTAAATTGCAATACAGTCAAAGAAATCATAGCACCACAGGCAAGTGTTCATATCTTTTCAAAGCACTGTCTCTGCCTGAAGGACTTAATTCATGACATGGCAACATTCAGGAATTATTTAATATCAGATACCATTTAAACAGTTAGAGGAATTAAATACCCAGATCTTTAAATGGAAGATATAAATAACCTATTCAGGAGAGACACTAAATTTAAAGGCATGTACATTTCTCATTGATTTGGATATGGGACTGTTGGGAACTGGTTTTAGGCCTGTGGCTATGGATCTCTGAAACAGCTTGGGAAAGCAAAAAGCAGACCGTGAGAACATGGATGGCAGAGACTTTGTAGAAATCAACAAGGAACCTTCTGGCCTTGGCGAGTCCCGGTAAACATCTTTGGAGGAAAACAATCCCGAGGAGGTGAAGGAAAACAACCTTGAGGAGGCGCCACTGTAGGCGCTGANCAGGTAAATAAGTCTTTTTGAGAAGATCCAAAGATGATTCATGTGAAAACTGGGAACCACTTTCCCGTTGCATCAAATGTAAAGAAATATTCCATGAATTCTTTAAAGCCATTTGAGTCAATCTTAATACAAAGTTTTTTCATTGGTAAGCAAGGCATATGAAATTATTTGAAATTAAAGTTACAGAGATTGAAAAGAAATGTTGGAGCTTTGCATGGTATTAAACTAGATTTCATAGCAATAAAATATGCCTCAGAATTGTCACATTAGATATAAATCTTTTCATATGAACGGACAGATTTAGAAAGCTAGATTTAACCACACTAGATAGCTCATTTTTTTATTATCTGTAATACTGTAGTTCAGAACAGTATTTTATAGCCATTGGGACATATAATAAGGAATAGTAAGATAAACATTTATTTCTTTGTATTTCTACAAATTTATATAGGCCTACTCTAACTGATCAAACAGAGGCACTATACAGATGAAAAAGTATGAGCTGAATCTTAGCAAAAATATTTTTAAGATTAACCACGAATTGACAAAACACAATTCCAAAATATTTTTGATTGAATCCCAAATTCTGAACCCTAGCTTTTAGGTCCCCTGCAAAAATACATAGCTTTTATTTTTTAATTCTCACAGACTTAGAATGGGAAGTCCTGAAATGAAATCCTAAATCAAATAAATAGTGTTTCACTTCTCCCAAATTATGTTGTGTTCCATTCTGTGCTGAACACTGATTCAAACTTATTCCATCAAAGCCAAATTTCTGGTCTTTTCTTCCAAATCTAATCCATGAGGTGCTGTAGTTTCCCAAGGCTTATTGGTGAACCTACCATTAACAGCTTGCAAATAATCTAGCATACAGTCATCCAATGTACTACATTTAGTAACATTTGGAATTTTCCTATGCTATTCAGAAACATGTACTTTATTTTTGTATTATTGAAAGGTTTGACTTTTCCTAGGCCTGATGTTGGAAAAAACATGCCAAAATTTAATAGGAATCCACATAAATCTATAGTCCATAGAGTTCCATAGCAGCCTCCTCTCACCAGCTTAATTAGTGCCCCTAATCTCTTCTGCCACTGTACTGCATGCTTTTGTCCTGATGAATGAACCAGTATAGTCCTCCCTCCACCATTTCTTCACCTGTTTCCTCTGCATCCAAAACTCCCTTCCTTGTGAAGGTTTCACTTTCCTCTTCACAGAAAATCTTTCATACACAAAATCTTACTTGACCACAAACTCTAAATGTTATAAGGCTCTTCACTGCAGGAGGACAGAACAGGAGACTGTAAGCAGTTGGAGGTTATCTTTAATGTTTCAGGAGAACTTAAAGTCACGCTTTCATGGCCCAAAATTACATCTCTGTAGTCACCCTCACTGATTTAGAAGTGACACAGAGTCTAACTAAGCCACAAAAGTGCACCTCTAATACTTGTGACAGGAGGGGATGAGGAAAGAAAGAAAAGAGGTAATGTGAAGTGGGAAATATCATTGGCTGAGATTGGTTTTGAGCTTTGGATGGGGGAGAGAGACTTTCCTAGGAAGGGCACTTCCTGGAATCAACTGAGGTACGTCAGGTTGAAGCATGCAAAAAAAATAATTCACATACTTCAGTAGGAGATATAGATTTTGAACATCTATATGTCAACTAGAGGCCAGTTATAAGGCAAGAGCAGAATTTGCAGTATTTGCTCTCTTCACGCTCCCTGTGAGGACTGAGCTCCATATTTCACTGGTACAGAGCGTTTCAATAGAAGTGTAGCATCTAGGAAATCATACTGTTTGTTTGTATTATAAACACCATACTACTAATACACCATAAGCTTGGTATAAAAGGAAGGAATACATGTCCTCAAGGTTATTTCAAACCATTCATACTTTTGCACTTTCACATACAGAAAACAAAAGTGGTTATCATAAATGTATAGAAAATCTTGGTTGGATACTTTTTTATCACTGCATAAATCAGAAGCAAGACCACTGACTGAATAAAGTCAGAATAGCCTAAGGGGTTGCCTTTCTGCCAAAATGACTTTTTTTTTAAATGAAATCTGAATGTCCTATACTTTAATTTAAAAGGTAGTCTATTTTTATCATAGGCAGTACAGTGGAAACTGTAGTGCTATCCTTTGAGGTGCTGAGAGTCAAGAGATCAGAAATTCTCCATACCAGTGTTCATCATTAATATCTAGTCTTTGATGTTGGAAAGAAATATAAAAATACAGAATGTTACCTTTTAAAATTCTGAGTAGTTCTTTTCAGTGTTGCTTCACAAGCTGTAGAGTTTTCACTGCTTACAGGAATTGGTAAGTGAGCTGTTAAAAGTGTAGCTGTGTAAAGGATTTACAATATTTCAGTAATGAATAGAAAACAGTAGAACTAAACTAGCAGAGAGCATATCTCACATTTAAGAATGGACATACAAATCTAGAAAAATATAGTTTAGTCCATAGCACCCTATACTTTACTTAAAAATGGGTCTTGATTAATAATAAGGAAAGTGATAAGTAGGCCGAACAGGAAACCTTACTTCTGTGACTTCTTAAGTTCTTTGCTGTACTACCATCAGGCCTCTGTGGCATTGATTTAGAAATGCTATCAAAGCATTGACCCATCCTCAACAGATCTTACTGTTCTCTCTTTTCCTTCAGGCTATGTCAGCTGACATTGCTCCTCCTGCCTTTTATCTGCTTATCAGTCACATTTAGGCATCAGCCAGAATTTCCAACATCAGCTTTCCATTTGAAAAGCTTGCTTCCTCTGCATGCCTTCCTGTCATCAGACCTGAAAGGCTGCTTCTTCTTTCTAACTCTTGACTTTGGTTTGTGTTAATGCAGCATCAGCAAAGAAACAATAGGAAGAAGGTGGTAAATTGAAAGTTGAAAGTTGCTGTATAATCTTTACTATTGTTTCAGAAAAAAAAGGGGCTTTGAATTTAAAAGTGCATGATATCAGTTGCTTGTTAATGTGGTCCCAATTTGAGAAGGGCATAAGGGAGTACTGAGAAGCAGAACTGCAGGTCAACTGTGAAGTAATTAATTACAATTATGTAACTTAAGAGTTCAGGCTAGTGATCATTCAATTATACTTGCAGGAGATGAAGTACAAATTAACATTGTCTGAAATAGTTAAGCAGAAAGGTCATTGTGTCTTTCTTTCTGTTATGAAAAGAAACTGCCAAGAAACTGCTTCTAAAAGAAGTTGGCAAAACAAAGCTTGAAGGTGTTTTTAAAGCAGATAACATGGCAACAATTTGAGCTTTTGAAAGTAAAGCTAGTGTAGAGTGAAAGGACAATCAGGTCTTTCAGTCAGATGCTTTGGAAAAGGTGTAGCCTTAAATTCCATAAACAGAGGAACTTCTGAGGAGTAATGTATTAAAATTCAGATTGACCATTCACCAAGAGATCGCTTGCTATGTGGCTGCTTACGTCTGCAGATTATTTCTCTTCCATTTAAAGCAAACACTTTGCTGTATCTGCTCAGTGGTCTTTATACCACCTTGCTTATTGGTGCAATAATTTCAACATGGAAAAATTCAGAATAATATCAAATTAGAAAACTTAAATGTATCTTTCATATTTATAGAGCTCAAAATCACAGTAACTCTAGACAGCAAACTGCAGCATGACAACTACCTATTTTAATACATCACCTTGTTGTTGTATTGATTGATTCCCTCAGGTGCCAATTCAATGGTATCAGTTGTCATGAAAAAGATTTTAACAAACATAACTTATTGATGTAAGCAACTAGTACTAAGCAACTTCATATTTTGGGGAAACACCCAGAAGCTAAGGAGATAATTTCTTATGACTTTGAAAAAACTTCTTAGGACATTGCAAGATCTTGTAAGTTATCACATGCAGTATCCATTAAACTGCTGTTAAATGATAGAAGAATTAGCCTGTGGGATTTTCCCTGAATTAAATGCTGTGCTTTCCATCTCTGCTTGGCGTCAATTAAGGAAGCTTCTATGGATGCTGCTCATTATTCCTGTGAAACATATATAGCATAATACTATTTCCACCGATGAAATCATAAAAGGATTCTAGAATGGCATGGCAAGATTATAAATTACACCAATTATCTTAAATTTCTATAAGATCATCTTTTCTGTGTGAAAGGACAAAGCAATCACTTCAATTTTTGTGCTAGATATATGGAAAATATTAATTACTTGACAATTATAGCCAATTGCATATAAATATTGTGTATTTAACTAAAAATTGAACAGTAAGCATCAAGTTATCTATGTATGCAGATGACAGGCTCATAGAAAAGGTTGGGTTGGAAGGGACCTTAAAGATCATCTAGTTCCAGCCCCCCATAGGCAGAGACACCTCCCACTAGACCAAGTTGCTCAGTGCCTCATCCAGCCTGGCCTTAAAGACCTCCAGGGATTGAGGGGGTATCCACAAGCTCTATGGGCAACCTGTTCCTGTGTTTCACCACTCTCACAGCAAAGAATTTCTTTCTTATATATAGCCTGAATCTCCCCTCTTCCAATTTACTTCCGTTATTCCTAGTCTTTCCATCACATATCCTATTAAAAAGTCCTAGCTGTGCCTTTCTTTAGGCCCCCTTCAGGTATTGATAAGCTACTATAAACAACCCCAACTCCTTCAGCCTGTCCTTATAATGAAGTTGCTCTAGCCCTTAGATTATCTCTTTTTATGTTGAGGGCTCCAGAACTGGACATAATACCCCAAGTGGGGCCTCAATAGAGCCCAGTAGAGGATCTCTTGGCATGCTGGTCACACTTGTCTTGATGCATCCCAGAATTCAGTTGGCCTTCTTGGCTGCAAGCGCACATTGGTGACTCACGTTCAGTTTTTCATCCACTGACAACCCCAAATCCTTCTATTCAGAGCTGCACTCAAGCCACCTGGGTTTTCTTAGGTCCAGTAAGATATAAATACCCAAAAAATCAGAGATACAGAACAACTAAAGCAAATCACAGTCACCAAGAAAAGAAGCATCTTGGAAGATTTGAATTTTGGGGTGCAGATTCTGCCTATGAAAAATATGCTTCCTCATATCAAAAACCAGCTTGTTTCAAGGACTAAAATTTTTCTTGTGTCTTCCTGCAAGTATAAGATGAGCAAATTTGTTGGAAACAAAGCCACATGGGTTCAGAATTTGCAGTGAAAGTCCTTGTACCAGCCTTTGTCTATCTGTTCCTGGTTACTTGAGATTAAATATAAGGCTGAACTAGAACATGTATAGTGAGTCAAAAAACAGTCAAAATCAAAGGTAAGAGCATTGCAGGAGTAGCAGAGTAAATGTGAGACCTGGAAAAATCTGAAAGAACATGGTTCCAAACCTCCCACCTTAGGTTCACATCTAGTCTTTTATCTCTATTGCAGAAGGGCATATGAGTCTCTCTTGAGATCAGCCCTGTATTGTACAAGGAGCATACTAAGTAAAGCACAAAGTAAGAAATACATCCTATCCCAAATCCAGTTCAAATTAAAAGCTTTTTGTGTTCTCTAGGGCTTCTCTGTCTTTGGCCTTACATCATTTGTCAAACAGAAAAATACCTTCAAGATCAAAAATTTGAAATTGGAAGTATTTTCCTACAATGAAACTAACACCTCCAGGGTCTGGGTTATTGTGCAAACAAGAAGCCTTTATACTTATTCTTAGCAGGAGGGTTTTTTTCAAATGTTCTGTTATTGAAACTAATATTGTACCAAAAATTAAAATTAAAATTTTTTAATTGTTGGTCTCCATCTCAGGGTGATTTCAAACTTTTAATTGAACTGCAAAGAATGAAAGATAATAAAAGGCTATGTCAAAAGAATCTAACTTTCTGTAGATGAAAGGTAGGGTGTTTGAGAAATCTCCATTTTATGTTACCAAGATCAAAAACGGAACCCAAGGAAATAATAACTCAGAAACTATCTTTCTTATTTGTTCTCTATTAAGTGAGAATTTCTAGACTGGATCTGATTCATCTCCACCTCTTCACCTCTTACCTGACCCTGCATACTTCTTATAGGCTTCTATTAAGAAGTTTAGTAATTCATTTCCTGTGTTTGCCATAGATGACTATAAGAGTTTTTTGGAACACTTGCATTACTTCTATAGTTACTAAGTAGCAATTCAACCTATGTAATATATATGTAGTAGCATAACTTTTGTTAATATTATTTATCTACCTGTTAATATTGTGACTACATTTAAAATTGGAGCTTACATGTTATTCTGCTGTACTACAATTATCTACAAAATCAAAAGTTTTGTAAACTTACCCAGTTTATCCCAGATACAGTGATGTGTTCTTGAATGTATGCTGCTCTGGAAGTTCTTTTAAAACTCACTTGTAAAAATATAAAATTAATTCAGTATTTTAACTATTACTCTGAAAGGCTGCAAAAAAAGTGTTAAATTGATTACTTGTTTTGATAGTCTGTAGAGTTGGTGAAGTTCAAGGTATCAAAAATACTAGATAGATAGACAATTGTAAATGCTTTTATCAGTGCTGTAAAATAACAAGTTTTAATTTTTAAAAAGTGTTCTCAGGGGACATTGTTCCACTCTGTAGCAACACATTGCTTGAGGTGGTGTCATCTTTGGCAAGCAAAATCCAAGACAGGGCAGAGTGCTGAATGACAAGGGTTTCCTCCTTTGACTCATTTGGACTCATTGGGCAGCAGCAAAGGCCACCTGCAAGCCATTTAACTCAGCAGAATGAGTAGATTTTGCCTCACTGATTTTCTGCAAACAAACCACAATCTCCAGGCTGCTTTTGACTTTGACTCAGAGCAAGAGGAACACTCCAAACAACTGGGTCAACCTGGAGCTCCCAGAACACAGAGACTCAGGCAGAAACACAGGTTTTAGGGACAGAGGACTTTGTCTGAGGTTGTGGCTTTCAAAACAGTCTGCAGAAACTGTGTAGGGAATGAGGCTGGGCATGTGGGTAATGCAACACACAGGGACAGATGCAGCAATTGTGATCATTACATCAGAGGATTAAATGATAGCAAAAACAAGGAATTAGGAATGTGTTTCAGAAATAATTATAATAAGATGAAACAGCTGTTCAACTCAATTTTCTCTCATTTTCATTGATGAGCTTTTTAAAATAAAGATTTCCTGGCTCATAAATATGTATTAAAATGATTTGGTGATCTAATATCCCAAATGAAAAACAGAGCATCTAAAGAGAGGTAGAATTTGTGATAGACAAATTTTTACTCATGGAAATCTAAGCAGTTTCATAAATGTGCTATTTTCTCAGTAGCCCACACTTCACATCACCACACATTCTTCCCCCCATTTTTCCATGTTGAGAGTGTTGGAACAATCATTACTTTAGCCCTTGTATTAGATGCACCATCATGCAGTCTTCAAGGAACAAGATGACTAAGTATTTTATTCGCAGATACAGTTATACAATGCTCAGAGAAACAGTATCTCTTTAGGAGGCTCTCACTTCAACAGTTTTCTCCATGTTCTTTTGATCTATGACTTATTGAGCTCATAATACTGAAACTTCAGTTCTCAAAATATAAGTAGTAACTTTCACATGAGTTCTTCTATTGTACCTGCTATTATAGTTTTTAAATGCTCTACTAAACATTGATGCAATTAATGTACCTTCATAAGGTGCAAGTGAGGTGAGAGCTGATACTAGTGCTGCTCAGCAGGTTGGAAAACAAAGTTTGGTGGTAGAGTACATCCTTTTCCTATCAGGCATACTTATCCAGGATTCCTGAGAATAATTTTTAATTATCAAACTTTCCTGCATAAATTAGAAGGCTGAGGTTTGGGACTTTGTTTGATTTTTGCTTATTTGTTTGCTTAACCCTTTTTCATAGTCAAGGGAAAGGGCAGGTCAGTAGCTAATTCAAAGGTATATATTAGGTGCTCTTAACTAGCCCTTGTGAAACATAGGTCTACCTTTATGTTACACCTCTGAGATAGCAGGGTACTAAGGGTATTTGTTCTCTCTTACTGTCTTCCTTCTGTTACTGTCAATCAATCCTGATTTTTCTATTATTCTGAGTTACATAATACTGTCTGTAGCTTAAAAAGAAAGCCCATTGATTTGGTGGCAAGTCTGAATAACTGCTCCATGAATCAGAATCCAGGCTAGAAATCAATTAATGTTGCAGGCTGGTATCCATGTGCAGAAAAAAAGTCAAGCACCAAAACAAAGCCAAAACCCCCAAAACCTAAATCCACTTAGTTCTTAGTGAAAAGCTCAGTGTCAGAGACTCATTTGCATATTAAACAAACAGCATATTAAGAATGAAAACTCCTTGGTCTGTGTTGACTATGAAACTACAAATGAACAAAGGAACCGATCTAATGCAGGATGTTCCTGTTTACTGCAGGCAGGATGGATTAGATGGCCTTTGAAGGTCCTTTCCCATCCTAGGATTCTGTGATTCCAGGAAAAAAACAGATTTCTATTAAGGATAATATTTCTTTTATTTTCTACATCTAGCTCAGATGGAGAGGGAAAATGAACGGACTGTTGATCCATGACCTGTCACAGAGATGTAGCTCCCCAGGAGTTTCAACAAATCCCACCAACTCCGTAAACACACAATTTAATATCTTTCCAAGATTTCTGTGTGAACTTAAGAAGGTCTATTAAAAAAAACTCTCCCTAATTCCTATTCACAAAAAGACTGCATGGATAACTCTGTAACCAAATGTTTTTGTCTGATCAAATAGATTATCTTCCCCGCTTTCTGTCTTGACCATTCCATCCTAACCTCTTTATTGACATACACATCACCTTCCATTTACTTCATCCAATGTCCCTGCTTTCTGGTCCAGATTTCTCTCCTTCACTTCATCTCCCTTGTTCAGCTTAATCTATATCCCGGCAAAGATTCAGAAAGATAAGCAATCCACAGAAAATAAAAATGAGGAGGGAAAAGGCAAAAAAAAAATAGTAGAAAATTCAATAAATAAGATCTTGTTTCCAAGTTCCATATCTACACAACTAAGGATGAGGAAATGCTGTAGATTTGTAGCATGTTCTACTGTTTTGTGTGGAAGGTACAAGTAGTTTTAACACCATAGTTAGTTTCTGAAGATAATCTCCAAGGACACCAGCTAAACATTGTTAAACCCATGATTTGAGCACAGTGTGATTCTGTACAGATCATGTCTCACCCATGTATTTATGGAAATAGCCAATGACATACTAGCACAAATGAATATTCTTTCCAAATTTCAAGCTCCTTCTCTGAAGTCAGAAGCAACGATTTAAGGAAAAGAAAACCTAAGACTTAAACTGGTTTTGGATTGTTATTTCCAGAGGGGTTTTTTTGCCATTGGATAACCTTAAAAAAATAAATAAATAAACTTTTAATAGATGAGCAACAGTACTGGCAATTCAATATACAAACCTATGCAGTTAATCCAGATAATGATACAGGGATGATACACAACAAAAATGGAACCTGAGAACAGAAGATCAAATAATATAATTAAAATGCAAAAAACTCATATCAAATTTCTCTGGAGACTATGGAAGCTTTATTATTGACTGTTATGGCCAGGCTGGAGCTCACAGTGTCTTCAGAACTTGCTAACTTGAAACATCTTGGCTAATGAAAGAGTCAGACTGTGTTACTGCCATACCTGATGAGCTCAGCAAACAAGCTCTGTTAGGAGTTGTATATATGTTTATTAGTAAGGGGAATGCAAAAGTTCTCATTGAAAGCCTCAATTTGAAAGCAGACAGGCAGATTCAGTTGTTTGCCCAATGTTCATTGAAATTGGACATAATAAGCAAGCAAGTAAAACAAGATGGTATTCATTTTTGATGACACTCAATAGTACAAAATTCGATAGTATGAAGTGCACAGTCATGTTCCTGAGAGCTGATAATATAAAATTCTGCCATGAAGTCAACTGAGAATCCATCAACTAGAAAGAATGAGGAAGACCTGTATAACCTAGTTAATCACAGGGAATGACTGTGAGTCACCAGGGTATTGCAGTCATTAAAAAGGAAAATATGATCCAAGGATGATTCTGATGAGGAATTTCCAGTACAGAGAGAGAATATTATTTCCAATCTACAGACTACAAATGAGCCTTCATATTAAATATCTCAAGTTGCATACAATTCTGTCCATACATTTCCACGAAAGATAATTGAAGCTGGAATAACCTCTGGGAAGTGCTAATGGGATGATAAGTAAATGGAAAGCCTGTTTTATAGGATCTGACAGAAAATTTTGGCTGGTTTAATCTAGCCAAGTTATAATGGGGACAGGACACATCAGTATTTCATCAGTGCCAGGGACTACTTAAAATGAAGTAATTAGAAGTCTAATGTCAGAGAAACAAAGGAGTATTACAGGAGTATGAATGCAAGTAAGTTAGAAGTCTGAATTTTAAAAATTCCACTATTTGAGCAGCAAGGCTCTTGGACAGTGTTCACTTTCATATTGGTTAAAAAAGATTAATCGAGTAATCACGTCTGAAATGGATCACTACAAGTTTTAAAAACTATAAAATGACATGATTGTCATGGTTTTTTAGGACTGGTTGGATCATCACAAGCTATTGCAATAATTAAAAAAAAATTTAAAAAAATGTCTGGACATTGTTCACAAATATTCTTCATTGCTTTTCTGCTCTAGCAATTTAGGCTTTCATTGTACATTGTACATTCATTTCTCACAGAGCTCCTCATTTGGAGCATTCAATAAGATTTTCTCTGTTCCAGCAGAACAGTTGTAAGAAGTTGCTGATGCCACCCACCCCCTAATGTGGGAAATATCAGTCATTTGTTTCTAGATTAAAATTTCAGTTGTAAGAGGTTCATCAGTTTCTTCCACTGAAAGAGCCATTGATAATTCTGTCTTATAGCAAGCAGAATAGATTAAGGAACAGCAAAGTTAAATGAATTCCAAGACGCAGACATATAAACATCTGTATTTCTAATGACCATAATAAATCTTAACTCTTGGGTAAAAAAAAAGAAAGAACACATTTTGCCTAGCTTGATAATTGGATCAATTTTTCACTTACGAGTTGTCAATTGCTTGACATTTTAATACACGAGCAACAGATCTCAGAAGTATTTTAATTAGCACAGCAGGGCTGAAACTTAACCCTAGCCTCCTAATTGCAGTGCTAAACCATGCCTGAGTATCTGTTTACTAAACAGAAGTTAATTAAAAGCATGGATCCATAATATACACATAGCATTAAATTGAAAGCTGGAAGGGTACACCATCTGCAGAAATAGACTAAACTGACAATTAAGGATCTTCACAGGCTACTGAACTTTTCCCTCTCCCCTTGCCACCTTGGCTGTTTTCATTGTAATCTAAACACAGACAAAAGGAGATGTCCTATTTCACATTTTATTCTGGATAGATTTCTAAAAGAAATGAAGTTCAGAATAAAGACTGTAACAAAATAGAGCGCAGTTTACATTACATTTCTAGTTAGTTAGCCTTCTCAGTTGTTTATTTGCTCCTCAAATAATGGCAATGTTACAATTTGTACAGTTCTGACAAACAAGTACAGTGAGGAACAAACCTTCAAAGGTTCGTGTAGAGCACAAATTTGCGGAGTTTTTACTGGCACAGTCAAGGAACACAGTAGGTTGCATCATAGGTAGAGAACAACAATCCACTGTGAGGAGAGATGAGACTTCTGTTAAGCCAGGTTTGACACCAGAAGAATCACAAGCTTGAAATGATGCTAGGAACAATTTAATCCACTCCAATGGGTTTATTAGGCACTTCAAATGATCTTGAAGGCAAAAAAACTTGCCCTGGCCTAAGTGACAGGCAGTTGATTCCTAGGAGGCCAAAAGTTTTGAACTCCACTATAATGACAGCAGGGAGTCAACTTCATGTTCTTAGCAATTTAAAAACAAGATGGATTACTGATTAAATCCTAAATTTTGCATCTTGAATAACAATAAAAGTACCTATAAGGAAAAGAAAAGCCATATGAAGATGAAAGACACATATGAAGATGAGAGATACCCTCTTAATTTTGCTGGGAGTTCTGATCTGAGCTTTAAGATGGAACAGCAGTCTACCAGAAAGCTACCAGAAAGGAGGTCATTTTCAGAAAAAAATTGTTCAAAACTTGAGAGAACAGAATCACAGCATCTGATGGGTCAAAAGTGGGAAAGAGACAGGAGATGTCCAGAAGCAAGTTGTCTGCAATTTCTGTCATTTAGTTGCTTGAAGTAACATGAAAATCTATGCTAATATCTAGCTGATATTGGGGGGAAGGGTCTGTGTTGCTGCTGCCACATCTCTTACATTCCCCAGCAGAGATTTTTGATTTGCTTCACCTCATGACTTGGGTCTTCTGATACTATAAAATGCAGTCTTACTTATCACATATCTAAAATAAAAAGCTGAGGCAGAGTTGCAGAGATTAGTAACTGCAAATACTAGAGACATTGTTTTTCATTGAAAATTACATTTAAGCAAAAGAAGTCAGTCTCATTCCATTCTGAATGTAAATCAAGAGCTACCTTTGATGCAATACTTCTTTTTCAGAAAAAAGGATCTGAAATGTGTAACAGTTTTAAGGCAGTTCAGTAGAAAATTACTCCAGTAAATCATATGAATAAATTTGACATACTACTTCGGAGCTACTACAGTACAATTAAAAACCTGCTACAGGGCATTTAGTATAAGAAACTACTTGTGATTTTATGAGTTAAATGAAAAGTAGATTAATTCATTGAGAAAGTAGTAAAAATCTGTGAAGTTGCGAATGTGTTGTCACGAAAACTTTTCTGGTGGCACAGACAACCTTAATTTACTGCAACATCGCACTGAGATGCCAACATAGTAAACACTCAATCTAGACCTCATTTTCCAACAAAGGTAGATAGTGAGCTTGGTTTTCTCACAGAATAACTTTAGTGTAATCCTCTAATCTTGTTTAGCTCTATGAGTTGTACCCGCAATGAAACTTCTCCTTCTCCCCAGCTCAAGCCCTTGTTACCCAGGGAGTAAATTCCAGCTCTGATGTCCACCAGTCATCTGACATTTGCTCACTGTGGTGAAGAAGCTGCTAAATGATGACAAAGAGCTGTGAAATGGTCTGCAGAGCAAAGCCACACAAGATAAACAAGATAAAATCACAGTGATTGGACTGTTCAAAAAGTGATTCTTAGTAGCTCAAATATATTAGATGAAAAGCACTGAAATGTCAAAATATAAAATCCTAAGGAAGACATAGAGACTTGGGAGATGATGACAACTTATGAACACTGAAGTTGAGCTCAAGAAGTCAAGGAGATTTAAATCTTCCCTTACTAACAAGCAGCTGCCTTGCAGCAATACTTCAGAATTTAATGCATTCAGTTGCTTGCTAACTCCAATTGTCAATTGTGCATTGCTTTTATTCAGTATCTATCCTGCTTGCATAGTCTCATTATGCATGGATGAAGGTGCCTGATAATAGTAACTTAAAGTTACAGCTCTTATATTACCTAAAACCACGTTTTCATGATGAAAAAGGATCATGTCTACCATCATTTAGACATTCTAATCTCTTAGAACAACACATACAGTGTCAAGAGTGTTTTCCTGATTTATCCTGATTTTCAGGTAGGCAGGCACAAAATCTGTAATGCAAAGGATTCTTGCACAAATAAATTACCATTACAATACCATGTAATAGAGGAATTGCCCACATGCAACCACTTATGGAAATACAAGGTTGTTTCATCCAGTCCAGTGCATACAGAACAGCAAAATCAGCTTACGTTTAAGAAGAGTTAACATATAGCAAGGTTCAGTTATCACAATCACTGTATTGTGTCTTTCATCTCTAAAGCTAGGGTTATACAAAGGAAACCTTGAAACACAGACCAGAAAAATGTGTATTTACAAAGGATATAGTTAATTCCTGTAACTTTCACCTCATTCTAGCTTGTAGATTCAATCCTAATGCATCACTACAATGTGCTTCACTTAATCCTCATTCGATTTTCTCAGCCAACTGTGCATCTGTTTTGTTCACAGTGGTGTGGTATGAAGAAAACCTTAGCTGCAATCCGAGTTTTAAAACATGAGTTTGCATAAAGATTTGCATTGAAATTATTTCTCCACGCACTGATATCATGAACATCACTGTTTTACCCTGATGCTACTGCTAATTAAAAAAATTATCACTTCTAAGTGAAACAGGAGAAAATAATTTCTACTTGGGTAATAAATTTTGTTTGGAATTTTTGCCTTTATTTTTCCAATACTTCTCTCAGTTACATCTTCTAAAAGAGACAACGCAAAAAGATGCTACAAGACCTTATCTATTTCATAGTTACTAGAGGTTGTATTGAAACAGAAGGATCTGACAGGAAGAGGTGGCTAAATTCCAGCTTACTCTTTTTTAAATCCAGTTTTGAGGGCCAATAATAGATTCCCACTGGATGTAGAAGGAAAATCAGACTTAATGAAAATAAGATTGAATCTCTCACTGTTTCAGGAAAACATTGATTGGCAATGGCCTACACCTTCATTGAAGGTCATTTAACACTGCTCTTGAGACATTCAAAGCTAGGCTTGATGAAGCTCTGAGCAACCTGAACTAGTTAAAGATGTCCCTGCTAGATGAAGGGACTTTAGACTAGAAGGCCTTAAAAGTTTCCTCTACTACAACACTTTTAATGTTTCTATTCTATGATCTTTCCTGATTGTGGTGTATCATAGTTAGGCTTTTTGCCTTTCATTGCAAAACAGATATTTCTTAAAGGGCATTGAGAGGTGCTTTATTTACAAGATGGTCTGTTTTCTTTCAGTTAATTCTTTCAGTGAGGGCGGCATGACTAAGATTATCCAAGCCAATTTTATATTCTTCTATGTCATTACCCTCTCCATGCTGAGATGTGCAATAGGCATAGATTTCAAAGCTGTTTAGAAGCAGTATTTCATAATAATTATTATTATGTCAGTTCAAAGCAATGTTTCCTGCTTATATTTGTACTGCTATATTGTGACTGACATGGCAAATTCAAACAGCAACAGGGTAGCAGGCAAAACACATAACTGGGATAACAAAACCTCAAGAGATTGTAAATTATGTCTGCTTTCCTCTTTGGAATAAAGGTTTCCATTGAACTGAAAAACACAAGTAGAAGCTAGATAGCCATGTTCGTGCCATGAAATCCACAGAACATGGCAGCTCTGAAAAAGAATCTACTGTTAAAACTAGCAAATCCCCTTCTATGATATACAAGGATGAGGGTAAATGTTTGCAGCAAATCCTCCACTGCTTTTTTTTCATTAAATGTAATATTTAATCCTATTCACAGTGGAAGCCCTGCACTCCCTGCAGAGACTGCTGGAAGAACATCTTCCTGCACCATCCCTTGCTGTGACTAAGCTCTCTGCTCTCATACAAGTAAATCTCCTTCCTAGTATTGGTGTAAGGTAACATAACATTTTCAAAATCAATTTAAAACAATCAAATTTAGAAGCCGATTTCTCCAAAAAATGGTTATAGGAGTTAGCCAATTTGAATTTTACTTTATATATACCTTTGTTTCTTAGTTAATCAATCTTTTGAAAACCATGCTTCAGTTCCTCAACTCCCATGTTTGCTGAATGTCTCAGTGTAATCTATATTGATATTCAAATTCTGGGGTGTCACTATTATGCCTTCAGGTCATTTTTGATGCAGAACTTCTCTTTCATTTCAGTGGGTCATTCCAAATTCAAGATAATTAAAAATAATAAAACTGCAAAGTAAGGAATGGACAGGTATGTGCAGAATATGAAATGGGATGAAGTAGAATAATTCTCCTATTCACATTTACACGAGGTCTCATTAGTGCACCAGTGCTTCACACCAGGGAACTTAATGATTTTAAACAACAATTACAGAAGTTATAGCCATTTTGCATGAAGTTGCTTTGATCTACCATAAGCTGTTCACACTTGGCAAAATGTTTTATACCTTCATGTGAAAAAAGATAAAAGACAGGATGTTAATATAAAAAATATAGATACTGTAAACTACAGTATCAAAGAATGCAATTAATGAAATCCTTTGTGTTGTCTCTTGAATTATATCTGCAATTAGAAATACCCACACATAATGTCGAGGTAATAAACAGTCTGCCCTTACGACAAAATGAATAACAGCTTTTAGCAAGACCAACTAGTAAACTTACTAGGATTTTTTTGTTTGTTTACATTTTTCGTTGTGGAGATGTTTGGATAATTCTGTGATAGGACCAAAAATATTTAACAAAGATAGAATGATTAATTTTATTATGAAATTTCAGTCATGAACTACTGCTTGGTTAATTGCAGATATTTATACTATGTGCTGGGTGCACGGGCACAAATAGCAGTTCTGAAAGTATAAAGTCAAGAATCAATAGCTATTAAATGGAAGAATTTAACCGTTTGTATACAATTCAATCACATTATGTATGTAGCAGAGAACAATATCATAATGGAAAGAGAAAGATTCAGAGATGCATCTCTATAGAATTTTTTCTTGTTTTGCTATGTCTCTGTTCTGCTGCTCTGAGTAAGAGGCAGACAATATGAAGAGTCTGATGTAGGTCTTTTATGCTTACATTTCCCTAGAAATTCTGCTTCACCTATGGCATACAAGAGTGTCCTGGTTTTGGGCCAAAATTAATAAATTAGCCCCCCAGAGACAGATGGTCCTCCCTCTCTCTCTCTGAAGAGAGGAGAGGAACGAAGGAGGAGATTTAAGAGTTCGGAAGAATTCCAAACTACTTTAATAGATAATGAAACAATAAACAAATCAAAAGGGAAAGATAAAAAGGTGTACAATATTTACAAGACCGAATCCAGCTCCCGGGATGATGATCGAGTTTCCACGTGGTCAGGCCGAGGAGAGTAGGCCTGAGAGAGCGCAGGGCCGACGAGGGAACGGCCGACGAGGGAAGAGCCGAGGAGGAAGAGAGGCGAGGAGGGAAGAGAGCGACTGCCTCTTCGATCCCTCCTTTTATACTGAGCACATGACGCATATGGGATGGAATACATTGGTTACATGTTACATCCATCAATGTAGAACCCTCCCCTTGCAGTTTCTCTTCTTCCTCTTTCCGGTACAGCCGACCACGAGTTCCTTCTTCACTAGTCCACCTCCCCCAGGCTGGCTCCAGCGTAGCGAAGTCCGCCTGAGGCTTCGATCACTCTTTTGTCTTGTTGATCACTCTCCTTTGTCTTCTTCCGAGAACTTAATGGCCGTCGTTAACTGCCTAGCCGGTTTCAAACCCCCTCCAATTCCTCCGTTTTTCTTTAAACATTATACAACGGTAAACAATCTTACACACAGTAATAACAAGTAAAAAATATTAGTACAAACACAAACCAGAAAATTTACCCCATTCTACCTCAAACCAGGACAAAGAGGTACTCTTTTAATGGGCACCCATCCAACAATTGGATTCATGGTCTATTTCCAGTGATGAGTCCCATGCTTTATTTTATTTCACTTTATTCATGTCATTCTCTGAGGACAGAAATATTGATTTCTGCATGTTTGTTTTTCTGTGACACTTTTATGTCACATATTATGTGAATGCTGCACAAAATAAGTCTTGTCATATTTTGCAAAACTACAGGAGTTTTTTCCCCCATTTTACAAGTACCCTGAACAGGTAAACATACTAAATTTTTTTAAATACCCCTGAGTTTTGGATGTCCATTTTGAAATATTTTTCATCTGCTTTATTTCACAGATATATTGCACTACAAATTACTCAAAACAAAGGTGTTACACAAAAAGAAATTGTGTGGCACTTCCATGGTTATGAGCCATTTCCCTCTGCAGACATTCAGTGGGCTGAAATACATTGGGAGCAATGCATGAGACTGGGTCTATTGTTTTTAATTTTAGGTAGAGTTTATTTTCTTGTAAAAATTTCCTGGAATGTACGTCCAGGAGAAATCTCCACAGCAGAATGCAAGGGAATAGACATTTCACCATCAAAATAGTTTTTACTTCCTTCAATAACTTTGATTTACAGGCTTTGAGCAAAATTTTTAAGATCGGGGCACAAAGTAGTCAATCAGAAATTAAGAGGAACTGAAGTTAATGACACCAAAATTCAGACTCTCAGACCTTGGAAACTTCTGTGTTCTTTAAATCTTTAAAGCAAATTTCAATATATTTCAATTCCAAAACTTAAATATTTCAATAGATATAAGAAAAAGTTCAAATGCATACACATGCAACTACCCCCCTAGACATAATTTCTTCTTGTCACTATTTTTCCTGTTTGAAATATGTTGCTGAAGCTGTAAGACATACAATTGATTATCAATCACACACCTAGCAGACTTCAAGGTGCAGGGTGTAAGTATGATAATTTTTCAGTTATATGTAATCATGTAACTTCTCTAAATTTTATTACTGTGCTAAGTAATTTTCAGTGTGAATAGAGCTGCTAGTTAGTGTCATAATATTTCACCTGCAAGACTTGGAGAAACTAATGTACCTCTATGAAAACCTTAAAAGCTGTATTGATTCCAAGTCTGATTTGATCTAACATTCATATTCTAGATCTGACAGTCCCCCTGAAGTTGTATCACTTGCAGTGCCCTTCCCCAGCAGCAGCAGCAGCATAGTTAAAGCGCCAGCTTTGAAGTGGGCAATATTTATGTATTTATCTTATTGATAAAGCATGGGAGGGAAAACTGTGGAGTTAACTTGCATCCAAGACCAAATTTTACTCTATTTTTACAGTAACATTAGGGAAATTTTGCTGTCACTGAAAATAAATGTTGATTGTCAAATTCTATAATTAAATAGACCTTGCATGAAATAGAAGAAATGTTGTGATACCATCATATTTCTATTTTTTAGCAAAAGATATAGTTTATACACTGTGTAGTGAAATGCCTTTCACGTATAGTTTGTAATAGTTTATATTACTATTAGTGAAACAGAAGGCGAAGAAAATAAAAGGTAAGGAGCTAAACAGAGCTTCATAGAGCATAGCAGAAGCTACTGAGGAATAGACAGTGCCTGATAGGGTTCCAACCAAGCTGTAAATAAAGGTGAGAACAAGCAAAACTGGGTGGCATTGGACCTATGCCAAAAAGACAGGTGAAGCTAAACATCTTAGAACAGAAGATGAGGTTCACACATTTAATATTCTGAGTGAACCATGATAAATGCATTTGTGGGGTCATGATAAGTAAGAAATCTTACCTGCTCAGATTAATTCTGAAAATAAAGGCAGAAATACAGCAAATATCAAGTAGGTTTTCGTGATTTACTTTGTCTCTGGATGATATTAATAGGTTCAATACTGAAATTTTCTGTATAATCTCTGATATTTTCTGTATATTTTAGCACTAGCATTTTGAAAAAAAGTTTGAATGGTGGATTTGACATTTGGAAAACATGCCCTAATATAGTTGAGAATATAACAAAAGTAGACACAAGAGACATTTAAGATGTGCCTTTGGTATTGTCTACAGCTGCAAGAAGAACTCATATTCATTAAGCTGGCAGGAAAAGTGGTTGGAAGCTGAAGTTAGACAATTTTAGAAATTGGCTCATTTTTCAAAGGCAGAGTGCTAAACCAGTGATCCTAAGGATGACTGGGCTTTCCATCTTTTGACACCTACAGCCAGAAGGTATGTATTTCCATCGGCAACAAAGAAGTTCTGAGCTTATACAGAAGGTTCTACAACTAAAGAATATAACCATTTTTTTTTTGCAAGTGAGAAAATAGAGAATATATCTACACAAGCTGAAAGGTTAGCAGAGACCATTGAATCTTTAATTGCACTGAAGAGACTAATTGCAAAAGTATTATCTAATGCTAACAACGATCTGAGCACTGCTGTGTCGAGAAACTGAAAACTAATACACAAGGCTAAATTTTCTTGAGAATAATCCTGGTATGCAGATCAGAAATTTATTTTCTCTTACTCAGACTAACAACTGAGGAAGTATTTGAACTTTGAATTTCTTTTATCCTTAATATTATCAGCTTGAAGTCTGGAATCATTGGAAGTGCATGAGTGAATCTGGACATTTTTCAATATTACATCGCTTTAAATAGAACATTTTATTGACCATGCAAGACCATAGTTCCAGAGGCTACAACACTCAGAGAGCAGCCTGCAAGGACTGGATGATGGAAAGATTAGTGAACTAAGGAAAAAAAAAAGTGAGTGGCAAAATCTGTTACTTATACATAAAAGAGCAACTGCTTAGTTTGTCTTAAGTCCATCTTCTGGCATAAGCCACTGTCTTCTTTCTATAAGACTTGTAAATTAATAGCTTTCACTTTGAACATGCAGTTTTCATGCTTAAGGAATAATTCACCTGATGGCTTGGTGAGAAATATAGGGTAAAACCACTGGAAGAGACAGTGAATTTTAAGCACATTTCAGGATTTGTATGAACACCCACATGGAAGCTGTGTTGTGAACTAACTTCTGCAGCATGGGCTGATACAGAGATTTCCTACTAAATCGTTTACTGAAACAGTTTCTGGAAGGCAAGTTTCAACACTTTTGCTACAGAAGTCTGCTGCACTGCTGCCTGATTTGAGATGACTGAGGTTGGACCTTGCCTGCTGGGGCTGTCCCACTCCCCTGGTGCCTTTGGGTTGAAGGTTCTGACCCAGCCACATCAGGCCTGTACTCCCATACTCCTCCAGAGCCAGGGAACTGCCAGTACACTGACAGTGATCTCAAAGCATGGATTTGAATATGAGATGTAAGAAAATGTGTCTTCCTTGATTTTAGGCTTGAAACAACAGCATCCACACAGATATTGTTCCTCAGGGGAGTCACACCAATGTAGCAAGGCTATGACTTACTTGTGTGTATCAGACATTTAACTTACAAAAATTTTAGTCCATTTTTCTCCTGACTGTTGACTATGTAGTATCCCAGACATCTCCTATGAAAGTTCAAAGAGTGGCACAGATATTCTATGTACATAAACTGTCTCCACTAGATAACAAGACTAAGTTGATTTCACTCTTGATCACATTAGGAAGACAAAGCTGTTAGACCATGCTAGGTCACTGATTCCCTGCTATTGCAGACCAACATGACACAATCTTTTTGCTCAAGCAATTAATTCTTATGTATATGTCTGTGAAATTACTGCTTCAGAATGATGCTAGTAACATTGTTAAACTCTGTACTGAGCTCCATCCAAATCCAATTCCAATTCCAACTTTTTTTCTTCCTTCCCCAAAATGAGATTGGTTGGAAGAGCTGCTTTTAGTTGTCACCACTGCTTGGTGGATTTTGAGAAGTGAGTGCTGTTGCCCTGACTGTAGGCACTGCTCTGGTTTTAGGGGAATGATTACATGGGAGCAGGGAGAGCAAGAGCTTCATACCCAGGACATGGGCCATACTTGCTCATTGGAAGAGCCCATCTGCTGCTTTCAGTGATCCTTAGTCCTAAGTCACTATTGGTTGTACCTTTGCTGAAGCACATGGAAGAGAAGAAAAATCGGTTCCCGAGGTCCTGAAGAAAAATACACAGACAATCTTAAAGCTTTTAAAAGACAGATTTATTTTTGGTTTTGTCTGACTTCTTGCAATTTGAAAAGAAAAAGCGTGCTTTGCTGACAATAATATGAAAGCTCTGCTTATAACCCATGCAAAATTACCTACATGGGTGAGGCAGATGACTTTTTTAGTACAAATGCAGAAAATTGGGCTGTTTATCATATCTTTAATGGGACTGAACATTTCCATTTAATTGATTTTTTTCCTTCATTCTGCCCAGATGCCATTGCACCATTACAAAAAGCCATCAACCCGTGCGCTCCGCTCAAACTATGTATGGGGTTTGATTAGAATCCACATCAAAATTGCTGCAAGAATACAGCAACTATTCAATATGCTTGGGACCCAAATGTAGAAAGTAAGAGAAACCCATTTTCAATGCAAGTTTCTTGGGGGTTCTTGGTTGAAAGAGTACAGAGGCCCCGGAAGCATGCATGTAAAAAAAGGCAAATTTTTATTATTTGTTCTGCTCTGCTAGCAAGACAAATGAGTTCGTTTGCAGATCCATGAAGCTGGTTAATGAAGGGTTTCTGAACTAAGATATAAAGCTTAGTTCTGGTTCAGCTCTGGTTCAGGGAATCCACTTACTAAAATCAAAAGGAGTTTTTATATAATGAAGTCGGATGCTGAAGTCAATCATTATAGTCTATTTCTTGGGCTTTATTTGAGACAAATTCTGGGAGAGAGCATCCAAGATGTAAAGTTCTCCAGATAGAGTGATGGAAGGTTTGGAAATAAAACTGATAGACAGGTCATTCTGGGACTATAATCTGAAAAAAACCCCATATCGGTGTATGAGGTTAGTCCATCACGTGAAATAGAGAACACTAATTCATTTACTTAATGAACAGAGCATGGATTCATTTAGTGAATCTGACTCAAGTGCTACATGACTACAATTTGTATCTTTCTAGATCTTTCAAAGTTCACATTTTCAGCTCCAATGCAGGCTGACTTAATACTATTTTCTGAAAAAAAAACCAATTCAGAATTGTAAGAATTTCACATTTGCATTATTTATAGATTGCTTTTAAAGTCTGCATTCTCTAATAAGTAAAATAAGTAAATAAGTAAATAATAAGTAAATAATAATAATAAGTAAAATTCTTCTACTGTTCTTGTCCCCTTGTGAATGCTCTTCTGCCCCTTTATGTTTCTGTAGCTGAAAAAAGAACTGTTTCTTGCCTCTTCTACATGGACCTAAAGGTCGTTTGGGTTTTTATGTAACATGTTTTACTTTTTGTATGTGCAAAACTGGCCGAAATATGTCTCTTCTGATAATAACAGAAACAAGAGAAAGGTGATATTGTTTTTAATAATTAATCTGTCATACAGATTTTATGTCCATTCAAAGAGAAAGAACAACACACCTGGGAAAATTTCTGTGTCTAAGCTAACTTGTGATAATAGCAAGGAGATGAGAGGAGATATTCAGAGCAAATTCTGCCTCAGGGAGGAGCACAGACACCCACAGAGTGTTTTAAAGGAAGTCAGTAAGATATAAAAAGAAGAATTGTGCTCAACATGGATGCTGTGTAGTGTATAAGCCAATACACACAAGCATCTGAAATGCATCAGTAACGAGCAGCCATGCCCAGCACTTTTATATTACCCAGTATTACCATATGTATACTTTATATTATTTTCTTCCAGTGGTTTCCAATGGTCAGTTTCTTTCCTAACCTAAAATAGTCTCAACATGATTAAGACATTTGTTCAGTCCATGGAGCTGGGTTTGTCATGTCCCTACTATTAACTATTAGCAATAAAATAATGAAAACTTGCTGAAGAAATTAGGGTATGATAAATTTCTTGACACCCACTAATTTTTCTGATCTACATGGAAACTTCTCACGATAACTTTATCACAAGATTTATCTGTTTAGTTCAGTAACTACATCTTGAAAGCGAGCTTTTGAGAAATGGAATCTGCCAAGGATGATCCTAAGAATGATATTAATGAAGAATATTCTAAAGAGGATTAAAATTTAAAATTTCGACTATGTTTTTATCACAAGTTTCATCCTTGAACAGAACAAACAAAATAATTTGAATGGGAAACTTCTAGTGACAAACTTTTCCACCGGTTCACAAACGATGCCTGTGCTGCCACCTGGAGCTCACTGGTGGGTTAGAAAGGAGAAAGCAAGGCTGATTAATCAAAACCAGCAGCTCCTCTGTAGTCGGTACAGTAAGTAAGAGCTGAGACAACAAGCAAACATAGTTTGAAATATTGCATGTTTTTATCTCATCGGAGTGGTGTCCCATGCAACCCATAATAAATTAGGAGTAAATACACTGATGAGCACTGAGAATGTATTTTCCTGGAGCTAAATCACATGGCAGATTCATGAAAACCTGAAAATTCACTTACTTGTTTGAGCTTGATTTTGCCTCTCAAAGACTGAGTGAAAAAAATGTTTGGGGTTTTTCTGTAAATGTGTTTCACAGCAATGCTTTTAAGCAAACCTCAGTCAAGGACAGAGATTTTGAGCAATCCTACATGGTTGCCAGCAGCAGAGACAACAGTGTTATAGAATTTTCAACTCTTAACTTGGATGTTCCTTTGCTATTTGCATCTGGGAGGGCAGGAGATGCCTTCTTAAACTGCTAGGAAAATAATTCTTATAAAGATTTGATCAGCAGTAACTGCATGTGCATGATATAAGAATTATTTTTTGCCTCATGATACATTTAAAAAAATAACCAATTCCTGCATTTAGAAAAAAGAAGTAAAGATGGAAATTATTATTATCTGGACAAAATTGCCCAATCTTATAACAAAATAAAGTTAATCTGGGTAGATTTTTATTAGAAGTCATGGTAAAAAAGCGACAATGTGAGAAATGTGACAAATGGAGGAAATTCTATGTGATTTACAATTCTACTGTAATAAGAGCTGTCCCACTGCTTGTGGGGGATATAGAGAGCAGAGTTGTTGGGCTCTGCATGTGAGGATTGACCCTGGGAGAGAGATAGGATGGTACTTGTTGCAATGAACCTGTGGGAGCAGTTAACTGTGCTGGGAGCAAGATCTAACAGAAATAAGAAGGAACTGGTATTTGTGTAGATAGGCCATAGGATGGAAAATCTCTCTTTGCTAACAAGCTGCTATATAAACTTCACTGTAGCTCAATAAAGAGGCGGATGGTCTTTACCATCATGATGTGTCAGATGTGTGTGACTGTCAAATGGCGCCTAAACAGGGGGCTTGGGGTCCATGCCCTGGTGCGCCACAAGTGCAGCTCTGAATCAGAGCCTGATTATGCCACCATCAACTGCTTTTACAGCTTCTAACCATTTCAGAGATGGTGCAAACATTTCAAGTAAGTCCTGCAGTGGTTCTAACATAGAAGGGACCTCCTGGAGTTTAAAGGTCTCCAGCAGAACTGTCATCTGCCCTGCCATGGGGTTTCAACACTGTCATTTCACAGTTCACTAAGCACCGAATGTGTATACTGTCAAAGACAGCTATTAAGATAAAACTTTTACAAATTAATTCAGATTCCCAGTGAAATCTCAAAAATATAATGATATCTTTTATTTAAGAATGATTTAATGAAAATTTTTCAGAGATTATTATGATCTACTTCATGAACAGCATTTTCAGTGTGCTGAATGACTTAGACTAATCATATTCTGACTTTGTCAAGACAAAAATCCAAAAAGCACCCTTCTCATTAATGAAATACTTGATAGGAATTCTGTTTCTTATTTAAATCATGTTTAGATTACATGGTGTATTAAATGTAGAAACTGTTGAAAAGTTGTAGCATTTCATTAAAGGTTTATTGATGTTTAAAATTTTTCAGTACAAAAAAAATTATTTTTCTTCAAATATTTGTAAAATTATCATCTTGGTTCTGTCCTGCTTTTTTGTGAAGTTTTTGTTGACCCTTCACATAAATGTGCATGTCGTTCAAGTTAGCTGTTGATTGAGTGAAAAAAATTAGAAATTATCCATTTATTTTCCAAATGTTTTTTAATCCTTTTCCAAAGGATATTTTCAAATTGACTAGACAGAGGCATCATGGGAACTGTTAAGCTAAGAGTACTACACATAATTTTATGTCAAAAATAACACATTGAAAGCACACACCTGTAGTTCAGACATCCCTCTTACAAAACTAGAGCTTATATAAGTTGATGATACAGCATTATTTTTTTCCAGAAACAGAATGATTACTGCAAGACATGGTGACTTTTCTTTCTTTACCTGAATAAAACAGTCTGTCTGAACAAATGTACTCTTTGCACCTCTTGAGTTGACCTTAACCATACTTTTAATACACACAGGCTACAAAGGGATCTTTGGAAGGCACCTGGTCTAACACCCCTGCTCAGGTAAAGCCACAAAGAGCCATCTGCTCAGGATCATCACTTCAGATGGCTTTTGAATATCTCCAAAGGTGGAAATGTCAATAATCTCAGTGGGCACCCTGGGCCAGTGCTTAGTAAGCTTCACAGTGGGAAAATGTTTCCTGATGTTCAGAGGGAATTTCCTGTGTTTCTGTTTTTGTTCATTGCCTCTTGTCCTATTTCTGGGCACCACTGGAAAGAACTGGCTCCATTTTCTTTGCACTCACATACTATGCTATTAAAGGACACTAAATGGTGTTATGCACAGATCCCCGCTTTTAGCTGCAGTTTTTACATGTGTTTATTTTTTACATGTGTTTATTTTAAGTGGAAGAACTTGGGAGCTAGCTGATTTAACAAAATAATAGCATTTCCACTGACAATGTCTTTAGGATAAATTTAGGTCCAAAGGTCCTGCTGCCTTCCATTGTGAGGGATGTCTACACTTACAAGAGAACAGCAGGACACTTCTACGGGGTTTTTTTAAATATGTCAAATGCTGTCTATAACCACAGAACAGAGCATGTCCATTTGCCAGTGCTTTTGGGCTTCTCAAAGAGCAGTCTGTTTATAGAGCAGACAATGAAGAGAACTACAAGCAGAGGTGTCTGTGAACTGTGTGGGACTGGCATGTGTATGAAGAGTCTAAAGGTTAAACAGAAAAACAAGGAAATGTCATTTTGGACAAACATTAGCCTATGGCATTGCAATTTATAGAAGAGTCTATCAATTCTTATAAAGAGTTGCTGTAATGCACACATGCACCATAAGCTATAACCTTGACTAAAAAGATCTGATTCAGGAATGATCTGATTTAGGAATGGAAAATGAAGGCAGATGGTGTTGCCAGGTCTGAGTAGCCCTTCACATAGTATCTTCACATAGTATCTTCACATAGCCAACATCTCCAAACCATAAACCAGAAATTTTGGAGAACCAGGAGGAGGAGAATCTCAGAGAACAGCAAAGGAGGACAAAAGATTTTTTTCTGAACATGGTATAGCATCCAAAAATGCCTGGCACTGCTGAGCTATATCCCACATAATTGAAGCTGGGTTACCCTAAATCACGTACCAACAACACAGCCACTCCCTTTCACAGACTCCATATGGGGACAGCCCTGAAGAGTTGAGTATGGTTGCATCCTTCTTTCCTGGAGGAGAAGGACAGAAAAACAGCAATTTTCTATCAAGTTTATTTTGAAAGGCAGCTTTTGAAAGGAATGAAAATGACACCCTAAAAAAATAAAAAACCACGAGATACTCTATATATTTAGAACTGCATGGTGTTTATAGATGATGGTTACTTTTTAATCAGAATTCTCAAACATGGAATCATATTTGGCTTGTATTATTGATGCTATCAAGTAAGCCACATACATCTGAAAAATCTAGCAACTTCTAGCACATATCATTAGCTCAAAACCAGCATACAGTTTGGTCCAAATAAGCCTTTAGGTAGTGCTTGTTTTAAAGGCTTAGCAGTGCCTATAGAGCCTGATGCAGAGGTTTTTCTGATGTTGTCATGCCCATGAGAGGCTTGACACAGAAGGTGGGTTAATATGAAATTACCTTACCTACAGGAGCAATAGAATGTAGTAACTTCTTCTTGTGAACCTAAGATGACGTCTATAAAGAGCTCCTCCTTCATCCTGACCACAGAGAAGAAAACATCTTTCACAGAGGATCGTCCTACACGTTTATTATTCAGCCACTGTTGTTTCATGAAATTATAATGGAAAATGTAAAAAATCAAGTCAATAAACAGAAACTTTGAACAATTCAGTAAAAATAACTAACCTATAGATTGATACAGGACTTCAGAAATATACTGGAAACTTGAGGATCTTATAAGTAGTCAGAAATCTTCTAAATACAACTGGAAATTGTGTCACTTTGTTAGACTTTGCTAGACTTAGTAGTAATGTGGCATGCACATCTTGAAACAATCAGAAGATGGCACTTTATTAACACTGCTGCTAGCTGTGCCAGCTTTGTGTTGAACAGCTCAGCGCCGCAGCTGGGCACTACTTGGTTTCAAAGAGGGAAGAGAGACGAGGTCTGCTGTAGACACGAACTAGGAAAAGAGCGTTCTGGAAGGTGAAAAGAAGGCCTCTGGTGATGTGACAGACCTACTAGCAGAAACATTCTTTGGAGGCTTATGAAATATACAATATGTTAACCTGCAGTTTAAATGCAGAGGAACACATCAGGTGTTAATAACAACAGTAATAATCGTACTGTTACTGAAAAGAGTAAGCTGTATTCACATGCTAATTCCAAGCACTTTTATCTTGAAGAAGTCAGGTTAATTCCAGTTCTTCACAGATAGGGAGGGATGAGATTTTTGAAATAAAGAGTACAACCATTAACTCTCAAGTCTTGGGGGGAAAAAGGAAAAAAAAGAAAAAAATCCCCCGAATTATGGTTTCTGACTTTGTTGATGATAGTCAGAACTTTTCCATGAATTATGACCTCCATTCCAGATGTGATATATCACATGTGTGTATCATATCTCTTTTAAGCAGCTATCATGGCATTGCAGACACCTCTGGTTTTAGGAGCAGGTGAGCTACTCTAAAACTTACATTAATTGAATAAAGCAGATTTAGTTTTTAAAAGTTGTAAATATTTGAAAATGCACATTCACTGTGCTGATGTTGAGTTGTGTTCACTATTCTCATCTGAGTGAAAAGAAAGAGGATTGCATCTTCTCAGAGCCTCTGACATGTGACAATTCGAAAATTGTAGTGTTATGCAGATACTAATTTTATTCTGAGCTGTAAAACTGAGAGAGTGAACAGAAGAGAATTTCCTCAGCCTGGTGCTAGACATGTTTCAGAAGTGGTTAAACATGCTTAAATCAAGGTGCTTCCAAGATCAAATGAGAACATACAAAACTGGAGAAAAATTTGATAATTACCACTTCTACCACAATAGATTGATCCTGTCCCTGTCTGAACTGCTAGCTGAAAATACTAAGACACTAAGGCATATTCAAATTCAAACATCATGTATACTGAACATGAAGCCCTGCTTATACTGTAGGTATCCGTGTATGACATAAGTTTCTCCCCAAGGTATTTTACATTATCCTATTTCTTGCACACAGAAGAAAAGATATAAATAAATTCAATACAAAATTTGAATTTCATTTAAAAAATTAAATATATATGTATATATTAAAAACTGGGAATCTAGTGTTCTTCCCTGCTCTCCAGCACTCACACAACTCCTTTGTGTGTGCCCAGTGCACAAACATAGTCCTTTGTGGCCTTCATGGCCCATTAACACCTGGAGAGACAGATTCTGATTCTGCCTATTTTGCTGCCCAGAGTGTATTTTCTGGTAAAAGCTGTAAGAGACAGTTAGAATAATAATATAAAAGCAGCCATAAAGGCACAATATTTGCATTCCCAAAAGGGACTTCCTCCCTGCTAGCTTATTTAATGTCTCTTTACTCCCAACTGACACCTAACAAGCAATCCCTATCTGTCTCCTCCCTCCTGTTTTGTTTTTCCAGGGCTCTCTTAATCTCTTTTTCCTGACTCAAACCCCAGCTTGTATGTAGGATCTCTGATGTCGGTCACTCCTGGCTCTGCACCTCCTGTCCTGCTGGAGCCAACTCTCCAGGAGTGTCCTTTGCTTTGAAGACTCTTGAGTACTCAAATAAGCTTTTCTGAGTTGTTGTTTGGGGCATAAATTAAAGCCTTAGCTAGCACCAGAGCTGGTCCTTTCTCAGGCATGATATTGCCTGACACCATATATTTTTGTACTGTTTTTCCAACAAGAAAGGAAGGAAAGACACAGCTGGACATTTAAACAGGCTCTGACTTTACTTAGAATAAATTTTCATTTACATAACCCCACTGAATATCTGAAGAAGTACTGTAAATAAATCAGTCGATGCAGAAGACCTTTTTTGTGATGACTGTTAAAAATTGCATGTAACCTACATTGTATGATCATTGAAGGCCACTTTTAATTATTGGGATCTTTGAAATAACAATTGCAAAGAATCACTTTTGCAGTAAAGCCACTGCAGATGATCAGTTGCTGGGCAAGATAAATGGCAAATTATAATTGGAGGGAAAAACCAAGACAGAAAACATTAGATTCACAAATCAACATATTTGTTTTAATTTTAGTACTTTATAAACATGTTATTAGCTAATGTAACCAAAGTTTCAAGAGTTCTACTCCTATACTTTATTAGCCTGCCTAAAAATCCTGAAATATGCCTTTAAATTGGGAGGTGGAAGGCAGCTTATAGTAATAATTCACATGTTGACTCCATTTGACACTTTTTAATGGAGCTGTTGCACTACACATGTTTCTGTAGGAGCTGAAGCACAACAAATCTTGCTGAGTTATTGTTTCATTATCCGAAGTTTTGGTAATGTTTTAATTTAAAAGACATAAACATCATGCTGCTAAGTTTTACTTACAAATAAATGGTCTTCACTAATAAGTTTTTAAATAAATAAATTAACTATGTCCAGCCCTAGACAGAGAGTAGCTAAGTCTGAAAGAGTGCCCTCAGAATGACTGCTATGATCCTGATAGCATGGCAATGTCGTTGAGCACCTTATGCTCAGATAGGTGTCTATGCTTATTGTCTGAACCTCCATATATAGCCAAGGAGAAAGAGAATCACATCCAAGGGCAATTTGCCCCACTTTTGTTCACATAGCTTGAGTCACCCAGGAAAAGCATCTCTCTCTCTTCCATTTGTTCATGTTAGAAGGTCAAGCTTTGGTTTATGAAAGCTGAGAATTTCCAAATACACACAACAACTGGATCATCTCCCTTGACAGAGTTGAAGACCCAGCCTCTCCACAGACCATTATTGTTGCCCACACTTAAAAAAAATTAAAATGCTGTTTTCCTATTCATTCTTATTGTTCCTATTTATTCTTTACTGGACACCTTTCACCAAGCAGTCAATTTATGGAAGCAAATATTAAGCTGGTATGGAATTTATTCCAGGGATGTAAGCTCTGCAGCCTTGCTACAATCAGTATCTGTAGAAAATTCACTATTAGTTGTGCAGTACATATCTGATTTAGAAACACTGAAGTTAAATCAGAAGAAAGTCATTGTTTACTGAAGAGTAAAAATTGAAGGGTCATGAAGGGCATGAAATTGAAGGGTCATTTTTCATCCTTCTAGAATTCATACTCCCATAAAAAATTGTCTAACTTTTCATGACTTTTCCAGCTCCATATGAATTTTTTAAAATCATGGTGATCTACACACACACACGTAGTTTCTTCTTTCAGTAACTTTTTCTTTTTTTTTTTTTTTTTTTGCACACTGATGATAAAACCCTGGGTAATTCTTCAAACAAGTGAAGGGCCAAAGTATCTAATCAGATGAAGAAATAGATAGCAATGCCTCCCAAATTTTTCATGCTATCTACTTCCCTTTCATAGATTATGAAATAATGTACCTTTCCTTTTGGGCTGCTGTTTGACCATTAATACTAGAGGGAGACAGTTTTTGTCTTCCAGGAGACAGGTGAGTGGTCTTTTGTTGATGTTAGTAGTATAATCTTCTCCTTACTGTGCTTCTTCATTAACTCAGCTGCAGGTTAACACAGATAGCAGAGCATGCTGTGCTGACTCACATAAGTCATCTCCTTTGTATGCAAAGCAGGAAAGAAATTTGTTGCTGGTGTCCCGATTCAGCAATATGAAGCAGAAAGGTAGATGATGAGCCTGTAACTAGTCTCTGTAAATCATCCCAGTTGAGACATGCACAGCACTGATGATTTGCATGAGACAACGGGGAGGTATGTCTCATGCATGTGGTAGGTTTGGCTGCCACCCATTGCAGAGTGAGTCTTGAGCTGCAATCTTATCGTAATTTTTTCATTACATGATTTGCATCCGAAGCTTGTGGTGGTGTCTGATGATTGAGCGGGACTGGATGCTCCCCAGCTAAGCTGTAGTGATTCATTAGCTTAGCCTTGGCACACAAGTTTTTTAGTAGATAAGGAAGGCAATTGAATGGCACTCCTTGAAATCATGAAATACTGATTTTGGGATTGGACTAGATGATCTCCAGAGGTCTCTTCCAAGCTCTGTAATTCTGTGACTCTGTAATGCAAATGTTTGCACTGAAATAAGAGGGACTATTTATTTCCTTTGGAAACAGGATTTTCTGATCTTTTTATCCAAAGATATTTGAAGTCTGGAGACAGATTAACTCAACATCTTCCGGCTCAATTTTTAAGAAAAAGTTTACTAAAGTTATCCCCTCTCTACTTTACCATTTAAACTGAATGGATATCAATCTGTAGATGTCTTTAATTGCTCTCCTATTGTGACAACTTAATTTATGCAATGACTGAGCCCTTGTTATGTCAGCTAAACTTCATTTGAAACTAGTGCTCTTCATGCCACTTGCTGCCAAACTGGCATATTTGAATTGATGTATTCTGCATTTATTTACAGCACTTTGATATAAACACAGATGCAGAAGAATCTGTTCAGAGTTTCCATTCAGTAAGTATTTTCTCAAACCATTTGCATGTTTTATTGAATATCTGTATTTTGTTGCTGTGATTGCGTTTTGGAGGGGAAGCTGTATTTTATATAACAGTAGAAAAATGTCTAAAGACATATGAAATTTATATTTCAATGTCATCCTTTACTAATATGAAATTAGAAATAAACCCATAGTTTGTCTAAATGGAACTCATTATTTACTCCTAAGTAAAATATGTTTGCAATAAACATGAGAGAGGCTGTTAAATCCAAAACTAATGTTTCAGCTGCTGAGGAAGCCAAGTTGCAAAACCGTGCAGGATGTTAATCCTTTGGTTGACTTCTCTCCTGGGTTCTTGGTCTGGGGTTTTTGGTCCCATTATTAAGAAAGGATTGCGTTTGTGCGTTTTACTTGTTATTATTGTGTGTAAGATTACCGTTGTATAATGTTTAAAGTCAAATCTCTCTCGGAAAGTTTTGTGGTTGTTAAAGAAAAACGGGGGAATTGTTGGAGGATGGGCACAGTCTAGGGAGATAATGACGGCCATCAAGTTCTCGGAGCAAGACAAAGACATCAATCGAGGCCTGAGGCAGACCTCGCCAGGTTGGAGCCATAGCCGCGTGATGTCCTTGGCGGCCTGGGGGAGGTGCCGAAGAACTAGTGAACAAGGAACTCGTGGTCAACTGTACCAGAAGGAGGAAAGAGAGAAACTGCAAGGGGAGGGTTCTACATTGATGGATGTAACATGTGACCAATCGGAGTGAGTAGTGGGCATGGTTAACCATAGCTGTATATAAGCTTGTCTGATGCTCTCAATAAACGGATTCTGGCTGATCACATTGATCATGAATGTCAGCCCCTTCTTGCGTTAAAGATATCTCACTTTGGGGATAGATGATGACGCATTTTAGGAGACTGTTAAAAAGAAAAGAAAAAAAAACAAACCAAACTTTTTATTGATATTTTGTAAAGAAAAACATTAGACTTCATCAAATGGAAAACAACTGCAATAACATATGAAGTGCTGAATATGCTTTCCTCTGGCCTCTCACAATTTTAAGGCAGGTTAAATCTTAGTCCTCAGTTGCTCAAGGGTGGTGATTTAATCTCTAAATATTATTTTAGGAAAATAAAAACAAAAGATATAGATCTCATTTGACCAGATGTATCAAATTCATTCTAGCATCCAGGTTTATCTCCTTTATGCCTAATGCCCCCACATCAGTAATGATTAGTCACTTGGTAAAGTCTTGACAGAACTCTAAATGCATCACACACACTAGGGAGAACAATTCCAGTGATTAGAAAAACTGAATCATCAAAAAAGAGATTCATATGGTGCAGCTGCAGAGACAAGGTCATAGAGAAAGGGAGATGCTCTCCTTTCATCAGAGGGAGCTGGTGGTAAAATTGTTGCAACTCTTCTACCTTTTAACTGAGTGTTTTGCATATGCAGCTCTTGTAAGTTTTCCAAGAGAAGTGCCTGCTATATCCCAAACATTCAGTAGCATATATATGGTTTGATATAAATGCTTCTGAACTATTACTATGTGAAATCTATAATAAAAATCTCTAGGTGTATACAAGGTTCTAACAGACAAGAAAACCACCATGACCTCAGAAAGAAGGAAAAAAGGTGTAACACATCTGATGTTACAGCACTGTGCTTTACCACATCCTTGAGAAAACCTAACAAAAAGGAAGGAGATATGGGTACATGAACTAAAGGAAAGCATGTGGGGAAATGCGTGGGAGACCGTAGACAAGGATAATTTAATCAATAACATAAAATTCAGGATCACAGCTGAGATGAATGAACCTCTTAAAGTATTTGAATTTGTTTGTGTTAACTTATTATATTTTGCTTCTATGCCCTGCCTTTTGCAGAAAAGCTTACCTTACAACACTCTTCTGCTCCAGGTGGCTGAACACCAGCCAGCTCTGCTCTGCTGGACCTGTGCTCTCTCTCTCTAGGATTTTGCAATATCAGTTCCAAGAGGGCAGCTACATACTGGGGCTTCCTCATTGTCCTACATCTGAAAGCAGAAATCCAATGACTACACGACAGAGCAAAAACCTTGCATGCTTTGTAATACTCTGGTTGGAGGAACTACCAGTATTGAAGCACATCCATTATTTTTACAAATATTCTTAACAATTGTTGTATACAGTCTTTGCAAGTATGTTTATACTACCACAGAAACATTAGACCATGATAAATATACACATACACACATAACTGTGTAAGAGTAAATGCATATGGCGCACACTACAATAAAAACACACACATGTAATTATTTGTTCCTGTAAGTCAGCTGAGCAATAGTTTTCTCTTTCAATGGATTAAAGTGCAATATTTGTCTATGACACGTCTGATCACAAAGAGACACTGACATAGGACTTAGTATATGAATGTCACTGGTTCAGCCTTGACTGACAAGAGACTGTAAAATTTCATATTAGAGTAAATCTAATGAGGAAGATGGATAAAGTTTTGTATTTCTAGCAGCATCAGATGATTCTACTTGTTTTAATGGCAATTAACCTTCTTGCATTTATTTTTTAAATTATAACTGAATTTCAGCGAAGATAAATGAATCACCTTTGAAGAAACCCTGCTAAATCTTGTTCAAGTAGTATCAGAATACTGTGCTATTTAGGCAGTATGACTCTCATCTTTTGTGCCTCTTTAGGCCTTTGTACGCTTCTTTTAAAGCATATGAAGTTACTCACTGTTAGTAACAGGCTTGGACCAAGTCCTCTGCAGAGGCATGTGATAGTCAATGTGTCTTAGGAACAGGACATAAGCACTTTTTCTTATGCAAATACAAGTCTGCTATATTCTGCAAAGGACTGCTGAAACAGCAGTCATCTGCAGAATAATGAACAAAAACTATATGTACACAAATATCCAAAACAAAGAGGGAAAATTTCCTATTTTGTATAGATGTCTTTCATAACTGCCCATTTCAGGCTTTGGAACACTTGGAAAGAAGGTGACATGTTGGTCAGACATGACCAAGACACTATTGCTGTAATTAGCCACTCCACTCAAGATAGCACTGGCAGTTTTTTTCAAGTTGCCATCTGAGAAGAGGAGAGTAGCGATGTCAGAGCACGAGTCCAGAAATCCATTGGAGTGCTGTTTCCAAAGAGGCAAGCAGAGACTTTACATGTGCTGGTGCCACCACACCTCAGAGTCACTTACAGAAGAGCCTTCATTTTGGTGAATCCTGCAAGGAGTGATGTGACAGACTGTCTGAAGCCATGAACACCTCATGACACTACTTCCTTTGCCCTCAGAATCTCCTGCTAAGTGCATTTGCTGGCAGGGTCCGTCTGAACACAGCTGCAGAAGAATATGGGCTGCTTTTTTTTTCATACAGGGCAAAAGAGATGATCACTTAAGATCAGTTTCAGTCAGTCATATGAATGCTCTGTGAAAGGCAAGTGAAGCTTGGGAGAATATGTAAGGGGTAGGTTCCTTTATCAACTGTCTCCTCTCATCATCTTTAACGACCTCCTGAGTTTAAGCTTCTTGCCTTCCCTTTCCAAATTCTATGGTTTATCCCCTTTTGATGCCAGGTAGGAGGTCCCTCAGTCAAAAAACATTGACTTATTGCAACACAGTTCCAATCAGTGAACCAGACCACACAGCACAGTGAGATTCACTCATTTTTCATAATTGTAAGCCTAGAATGTGAAAAATGAGAAAAATAACTTTTTATGGAAGAATTACCAGAGCAATTGCCACAGAAAAAAGATATTAACAAGACGGAGGGGGGGAAAGTACAAAAAAGACATAGAGATTTTGGAAAGGGTCCAGAGGAGGGCCACGAGGATGATCAGGGGGCTGGAGCACCTCCCCTATGAGGACAGGCTGAGGGAGTTGGGCTTGTTCAGCCTGAAGAAGAGAAGGCTGCGGGGTGACCTCATTGCAGCCTTTCAATACCTGAAGGGAACCTACACCCAGGAAGGGAGTAAACTCTTTGAAAGGGCTGACAATAGCAGGACTACAGCAAATGGATCCAAGTTGAAAGAGGGAAGATTTAGGTTGGATGTTAGGGGGAAGTTCTTTACTAGGAGAGTGGTTAGGTCCTGGAACAGGCTGCCAAGGGAGGTTGTGGATGCCCCGTCCTTGGAGGTGTTCAAGGCCAGGTTGGACAGGGCCCTGAGCAACCTGATCTAGTAAATGTGTTTGTTTGGTGGCCCTGCTAGGCAGGGGGTTGGAGTTACATGATCCCTGAGGTCCCTTCCAACCCGGGTCATTCTGTGATTCTGTGATATGTCAGTGTTCCTTGAGTTGTAAGTATAGCAGATACATGAAAGAAAAATTACTTAATAAAAGATACTGCATCACAATGAAAAATTAGAAAGAAAAACAGTAATATCAGAAGTCACCACAGTGTTAATGTTCAAGCAAGAATCAATATTTTGTCTGAAAGGTTTTCATGAAGATAGCACTGGTTTAACAACAGAAGTCTTGCTAACAGTGATAATACTTGCAATAGGTGAATTCAGACAGTATGAAGAATCAGGCAATGCCTTCCTCTGTGTTCTGCCTAGCTTATCTCATTTTTTCTGGATACAGCATCACAGTTATGATATACAGGCAGTTGACAGCCATGAGAAATTACATGAGAAATGTCCTGAGTGTCTGATCAAAAGCCTGGGGCAAAGATCTTCAGCTCACACTGAGACCAAGACAAATATTCCATCTGTGCATAGGTTCATGGACACTTAGTGACATATTTATGGAGGTAAGTAGATCATTGTTAGCCTAAGACTGACTACTGGCTACTGTCCACCATCTGAGGTCAGTGTGAGATGTGTTAGAGTTGATAACTCTTGTACCACTCATGCTGTTTCAGAGCCCCCCCTCTTTTTATGTAATGCAAAGAATAAAGTCTCCACATTGGCACTGTTTAGACAGAAGAAAAAAGTATAAAACCTTAAAGACTTTAAAATCAGGCGGACAAAGCTTCACAGTTTTTCTCTCCTCAAAATGTTTACCTGTCATAGTTTTTCAGTCAATCTTGTACACCTGGGTTGCTTGAAAATTTTTGTACCTGAGAAGTTGTGTGGAGGGGAGGACAGAGTAGATGCTCAGCCCAACCCTGCCTGTGATTTCGACAGAAATCCCTTACTGATCACTTCAGAAACTTGGGTGTAGGGAAACCAGCCATCAGGTGCGATGGGTGGAAGGATGACTGGCAGGTAAAGGGAAAGAAAGAAACCTCAGAAATAGGTGCCAGTGCTCAGAGGCTTGCTGTACATCCAAAGGAAGTGGACTTACTGGTAAAGTCCAGCTTTCAGTGTTTCTCAGAAGTAGCTGGGAGCTGAGCATGGATAAAGGTACTGCAGGAGAGGCAAAAGTAATGAAGTAGACAAGAGCAGCTTATTGATTACCCTTCCCTAGAAATCAAATGGGGGAGGCAGGCAAATTCAGTGCTGTGGGCTCTTGGCATAGCCCTCTTCTGTCTCAACTGCCCTCTAGGGAGCTGGGGAAAGGCGAGGTGGTGGGAGGAGACATCAAATAATGTGCTTTGGAGTGAAGAGTAACAAAGGGACTGAAAACTCAACACGACTTTTCTCTTCCCCCCAGCTCCCTCCCACCCACCATCCCTCTTCCATTCCCTACATTGAAAAGTACCGGTTTTGTTTCTCCTCCCTACTGTACTCTCCACTTCTCTAATCCCATTGGTAAAAGCAGTGGAGATGGCAAAACACTCAAGATACCAAGTAAGCTCTGTTGGTCCCATCTATGACCAACAGCCTGGCACTCTAAACCTCAAAAAACAAGCAGCACAGTTCCCCTTGCTGCCTGAATCTCTCTCAGACACAGACTTGCACACCTACTTACACAAAAATGTACTTTCACAATTCAATATTGTCAGGAATGAGCACTAGTGCTGCAATTTGCTTGCATACTGGCAAAATCATCTTTGCATATAGCAGAATAGTAACTAACATAATCATTTCACTTAATGTCAGCAAAATTGTCTGGGAGTAACTTGTGTTCTGGTTGATTAGGACTTTGGGAAACAGCAAAAGAAATATTAATGTCAGTTACTGACCTTTACATGAACCAGGAGGTATCTACATGCTTGCTTATTTTGAATTAAAGATTTTGTTGTTTAATTAAATGATTCATCTTCTCTTGTGTGTAATTGCCAGTCTATTTTTAAAATTTCACTCACCTGCTGTACTACCTTGGCACAAAAATGAGAACCTCAATCAGAAGATATTGTCACTGGAATTCCAAAACAAGGAATAATCTCATTCAACAATGTCTTAGTGACTTCTCTTGCTTTGTTTATTTGGAAGGATAAGCTTCTGGCCAGCCTGAAAATGTGTCAGTCATAACCAACAAGTATCGGTACCCCCCTTTACTTGGGGGCTCCAAAAAATCAATCTGCCACTGTTGTCCTGGATAATTTCCCTTGCCAATTATTCCTAATTTCACTCTATTTGCCACATCAGGGTCATTGCGTAAACAAATTTCACACTGCTGGGACACTTGTTTCACCACTGTATATAGGTTGCGTCCTATTAATTTCTCACTTAGATTTTTGTACAAAGCATCTGCTCCCCAATGCATTTTATTATGTTCAGTTAAAACTGTAGCCCTTATTAAATTGGATGGTATTACTATAAGATTTTCTGCTAAATGAACCCATCCATCTGACTCTACTTTACCATCCAGATCTTCAATTAATTTTAGGTCTTCTTTTGAATAATTTGGTTTTTTATTTGTACTTACAGTTTGGATTTTACCATCTGGTATTATGTTTCTATTTCTGCTGCTTCTGCCACCTGCCTAGCCTCATAGTCTGCAAATCGATTTCCGATTTCTGGATCAGTATTCCCTTTCTGATGTCCTCAGCAGTGCATAATAGCCACCTTTTCTGGTTGTTTCACAGCTTCTAATAACTTCAAAATTTCTTCCGAATTCTTTATTTGCTTTCCTTGTGCTGTTTGTAACCCTCGTTCCTTCCAAATGGCACCATGAGTGTGAACTACTCCAAATGCATATTTAGAATCTGGCCAAATGTTTATCTTTTTTCCCTTTCACTAATTCCAAGGCTTGAGTTAAGGCAAATATTTCAGCCTTTTGGGCTGAAGTTCCAGGAGGTAAGGATTCAGATTCAATTACCTGCTGGGCAGTTGTAATCACATACCCTGCTTTATGGTGTCCCTGTTTTACAAAGCTGCTTCCTTCAGTATACCAGGAATGTTCCGCATCTTCTAAAGGCTCTTCTTCTATCCTCTATAGTTTCTATGCAATCATGTGTCACAGGTTCACTCTGGGTCCCTCTAAGAAAAGAGGCTGGGTTGACAATATTAGTAACCATAATCTCTACATCATCTTATTCCACCAGTACTGCATGATATTTTAAAAAT
>VZTY01005854.1:0-13819 GCA_013400935.1 Turnix velox
TTACCTCATTAACACAAATTTTTTAGCCACCTCTTACTGAAAATAAGACTCTGGAAAAATGTCTCAGGTTGGATACTTAGAGCAAACTGTTTGAAAATCTTGGCCATTGTCTTTTATTAGTCTGTAAAACTTTATCAGAGGACTGAACTAAACAGATGCATGATGGAGAATATGTGTGAACTCTTGATGATTTTCTGGAAAATAGCCTTTCTATAAGGTATGTTAAATTACCCAAGCAATCACTTGTTTTTGCAGAGATGCTTTCAGAAGTTTTAACTGCATATGAGAATACAGATTACAGTCTCACAATTTCCTTTTCATTGAGGACATTTCTTGGCATTTTTTCTGCTCTTTGTTTTCATCAGTAGAAACAGAAATTCACGCTACTGAGAAAGTCTTAGCAAATGTTCCTGGTGTTTTCTTCTCCAAGTGAGGAACTTCTTTTTTGAACATGATGGCAGAAGTGTTTGGTAAGAATAAAATACCTGGCATCCAAATTCACACAACGTTCCTTGCTGAGCTGTAGTTTATACAAATAATCCCACTGCTGGTCACAAGGTAATGAGCCAGTCCATCTACCAGTGACTTGTATGATATCATAATGAACATCTGTACCTCATTAGAAGGTTAAAGGGAAAATTCGGACCCCCATGAAATCAGTCTTTTTTTGTTAAATGTGCAACATCTGGCATCCGTGTCTCAAAGGTATCTAGGACTCACTATTTTAAACCCTTCATGATGATCTCAGGTCATTCTTTAATGGTAAGCAGATCTTAGAACCTTCTTACCCTCTCTGTCCCTGCTTCTTGCCACCTCTGTTCTATTGAATCCAGCTGATAAGTCTCCTTGTGTGGTAGCATGTCTGTTCTGAGAGGTCAAAGGAAATGTTTTAAGGCCTTTAGGATTTAAATGACACTCATAATAGAAACATTAATACATTGCACCTAATTTTTGTGCTGATAATTATCACATCTTCTGAAAGTCAGAGCTTTTATTTTTAGCTATAGATGTAAACTAAGTAAACCTAACATATGCTTGGTACGCATGAAGGAATGTATTTTATGCTTGACTTATAAGAAAACTCTCATAATCCCTGTGACAAATTGAAGTGTCTAGAGTTCAAGTGGACTGAAACACTGAAGCACTTGCTTTATTTTAAAGTATATACTTAGTAATAGAAAAATTATTTCCACTAAATTTGCATTTTTTGCTTAATAAAAGCCAGGGTAGTACAACCACATCCTTATGAACAAGTGAAAAAGACACATTTAACATTAGACCTGCTGAAAATGAGTAGAAGCTGTGCATGTGCTTAAGGATTGTTTTCCTTCTTTTAATTTGTTATCATTATCTACTTTACTTCTACATTTCTTATGAGACATTCTTAGTTTAGGAAGCAAAACATTATGAAATAAATTTTTGGTAGTATTATTGGTAATAAATTAGATATAATCAAATTAAAATATTTCTAGAAATACTTTAAAAACTAATATAAACTCATAAAAGGCACCAAGATATATTTAATCTTTTCAGCATTTTCATTAGCTTTTCCTTTAAAATATTTATGCCATTATTCTGGTTTTGAATGTGGCTAGCTCTCCTGGTGTTAAATTCTTACTTTAAGGTCAAAATGAAAAAAGAAAACAAAAATGTTCCAAAATACTTAATGTGAGAAATATGTGCCTATGTCTTGGCCAGTAAGTTAACTGGAAAAGATTTTATTTTATCTCAATGATAAAACAAGATAATTAATTGGTGCCTTGATAAAGCCAGACATCACTGCAGGAGGTACTTTGTGGAAATATATGTAAATATCTGTCTGAACAAAAAAAAAACAAGATATGGCTTAATCTTTAAAGAAATTAAAAGATATTATTTAAAAATTCTTAGCAAATACTTTTACAGTCTTCTCCTAATCAAGCATTATGCCTTTAAGTGGCATGGCAGCATCTGCATTTGATAAAAATCAAATAAAGTATTTCCGTAGAAACAGATGTCACTGTTTTTAATTCTTTGTGGCCAGTTCAGGTATTAATGGAATGAATTATGATGTAAGCAAGTTTTGCATGAAAAATACTTTTAATAAAGTTATACTTTTTTACCTGTTTCATCTAGAACAGTTCCTCTAATCCACTAAAACATAAAAATCAAGTATGTTCAGCTCTGTGGCTACTACTAAAAACAAGATTTCCTGTCTTTCACTGCCTAAGTGCTGAGTTGCCTTAGTTATTTTAGGGGTTAAAAGCTGTAGCCACTGATGCGTATATATTAGGCTGTATTCATAGAACACAGCTTGTAGCCTGACTCAAGCTATTACAGTCTAGCAACAGTGACCAATTGAAAGAGAAGAAGATCCAAGAAAGCTGAGGTAAGCCCAAACTCTGAATCAATGTCAAATTAGAAACAATAGCTAATAAGGTGTGTATGGTAATACATTTGGGAACACTAGCATGTACTTCAGGTTTTACATGCTATTAATTCTTAGGAAATTGGAGGCAAACAGTGCTTACAGCCAAAGTCTGGGAATTTGGAGTGATTTCTAGCTGGCTTCAGATAGCTTCAGGAACTTGACTAACAAGGTAAATTATATTCCTTTTTTTTAAAATGTTGTTTAGTTTCTGAATATTTTACACAGTGAGAAGGTGCCATTTCACTCTGTAAATCAGAGATGTTATTCTTAGAAATATTTAATTTATCTTTTTTTTCTTCTTTTTTGGAATGCTTCCAGAAAGCAGTTTCTGGGGATAATACACTTGTTACTTCTATTAAGAATGTTGAAAACTCTTAAATCACAACATACCATATGAAGCAACTTAACTGAACTCTTAACCTTGGTGAACCAACCCTATGAGAGAATTTACTTTTTATTTAAATACTATTTTTGCCAAAAATAACCTCGTAATTTTTACCAGGAATTTCAGCTATTATTCTTGGCTGTGCATTGCAAAATGTTTGCTAATCTTCATCCAAAAACAAGCAATAGATAACATGGTTTGTGAAGGACAGTATTTTTGCTGCACAAATCTTTCCATTTGCAGAAAAAAAATAATTTGTCATTTTATTCATAGTTTTATGGTAAGAAGGTTAAACTAAGTAAAAAAAGATAAGTAAGCAAAATAGATCCAGGATCCATGAATATGTATGATATAATTTGATTAGGACTTAATTTTATGTGATTTAGATCGGGCATTTGTTTTGGCTGTTTGCTTTAGAGAAGGAAAATCACATCTTTAAATATAAAAGAGAGGGGAATGAATTACTCAGATGTATTACCTTCAAGCTTTTTAAGAACATGGCCAACAAACAGCTGTTAAAACACTCTTTGATCTTTCACTTTTCTGTGATGATAAAAGGCCCTGGAAAATCTGATCCAGACGCCATTATAATTTAAGAGAGAGGAAAATAGGGTATGATTAATTTTAAAAGGAGGCATGCTGAGTACAATAGTATTTATATCATCATGGTATTGATAGCTTTTCTTTATTGACAGTACATTATGTATTGCAACTTTTGTCTCTGTACAGGAAAATTTAAATAATATTTTAAGAGGCATTGATTCAATGTTAGAAAAATTATACACATTTTCAAGTTCTCTAGAATGACATCTGCATGAATGTCAGTTAACTGATCTGTAAACAGGGAAATGTGAAAAATAAGTGGAATCAGGAAAATGTTCTCCAACATAGAGATATGAACTGTTCATGCCCCACTGTTCATTTTTTTCTTAACATGTACAGGTAAAATCACAGGAGACAGAATTTTGTTGTTTATAAATAAAATAGTGTTTGCTATGTAATATTGCTTTGTGTATCTAGTATATTGTTACAGAGTTCATTTGGGAGATGGCTAATTGTTTTTCTCCCCTTCTAAGGCAGACAATGACTCTAAACATCTGTACAAGTCTTTTGTTCTTATTCTTGGTCAACTCTGTGTGGACTCGAACTGTGAGACAAGTTTATGATGAGGTGGATCCTGAGCACTGGTCTCACTACACTTCTGAGTGTCCACAAGAGTGCTTTTGTCCTCCTAGCTTCCCCAATGCTCTATACTGTGATAACAAAGGACTTAAAGAAATACCTGCAATTCCAGCAAGAATTTGGTACCTTTATCTCCAGAACAATCTAATTGAAACCATTTCAGAGAAGCCTTTTGTGAATGCCTCTTATCTGAGGTGGATAAATCTGAACAAGAATAAGATCACCAACAACGGAATTGAGAGTGGTGTGCTGAGCAAGCTGAAAAGGCTTCTTTACTTATTTCTTGAAGATAATGAATTGGAAGAGGTACCTGCTCCATTACCAGTGGGCCTGGAACAGCTAAGACTGGCTAGAAACAAAATCTCCAGAATTCCAGAAGGAGTCTTCAGTAACTTGGAAAACCTCACAATGTTAGATCTGCACCACAACAGTTTGTTGGACAGTGCTCTTCAAAGTGATACCTTCCAAGGGCTCAACAACCTTATGCAACTCAATATAGCAAAAAATTCCCTCAAGAAAATGCCTCTAAGCATTCCAGCCAACACACTGCAGCTGTTTTTGGATAACAACTCCATTGAGGTGATACCAGAAAACTACTTCAGTGCTATACCCAAAGTGACTTTCCTTAGGCTGAACCACAATAAATTATCTGACGATGGTATTCCCCAAAATGGGTTTAATGTTTCATCAATTCTAGACCTTCAGCTTTCTCACAACCAGCTCACTAAAATTCCACCAATCAATGCTCATCTTGAGCACCTTCACCTTGATCACAACAGAATCAAAAGTAAGTGTGCACTGTTAGTGTGGGAACCTACCAAGGTGTAATTAGTTTAAATCATCTACTTATCTAAAGAAAAATTCCTTTGAAATAAAGAGACTAAAAACGTACTGCAGGTTACAGAGAGATGAGCAACAGAACCTCCCACAGGCCAGATTTCAAGTCATGTCTAAAGTATTACAAACAAATACGTGCATGGAAGTAATATCACATGTAAAAACATTCATATGCAGAAAGAAATAACACTTGGCAAGCAAATAAGGAACATCAGTACATTAAGGAGAATCTGTGCATTCATAGTTTATGACAGTAACCATTTTTCAGGAACAAAATAAGTTTCCCACATAAGAGCTAGGAATAAATATGCAAGAAAAAAAAGTGAGTTCAACATGATATGTTAATATGAGATCGGATGGGAGGGCCAGAAACAACGGATGTAAATTGGAAGGGGGTAGATTTGGACTCTACATAAGAAAGAAATTCTTTACAGTGAGGGTAGTGAAACGCTGGAACAGGTTGCCCAGAGAGGTTGTGGATGCCCCATCTCTGGAGGTGTTCAAGACCAGGCTGGACATGGCACTGAGCAGCCTGATGTAGTGGGAAGTGTCCCTGCCTATGACAGGGGGGTTGGAACTCGATGATCTTTGGGGTCCCTTCCAACCCAAACTATTCTATGACTCTATGATTCTATAACAAGTCCGGACATTCCATCCACATCTGCGTGTCAGTTAGATTTTAAAAGTTCCTGAGCACTTTATAGACTCCATTAAACTAACAGAAAGGTTTTGTGCTCAGTTCTGACTATATCTTTGCTCACCTAAATTGTGTAGTAGAAGCTTAAAGTCAGATATCTATAAACCAAAACCTAATCTGTAGTCAGGACAATCTATTTCAAATGTAATTAATTGGAATGTGGATTTTGAATATTTCAGGCTTTCCTCCCCTTTTGTTTGTACACAAAATGCTGACACTTGAGGTTAGCTTTTATGAAAAATCTTCTTACTAATGCTTCAGAAGATTTTCCTACTTGCTGATCTTGTTTCTCTTCCCAAATGTCATCTAACATCTTATATTTGGGATAAATGAAACAATATTTTTGTACCCATGGCAACAGAACCCTGTTGTCATGTCATAGTTCTTCTTCTAGCACTGCTTCCAGATTCATCTAGGTATAGCAGAAATGTGGGAATTAGGGACACTGTTAAAGTCTCTGCCTAATAAATCCTACAGAGCTGAAATCTTTTGTTTCACATCAAAGGCCAAAATTAAAGAAATTACTTTCTATTTGTCACTGCCTAGAAGGTAACTAAGTCTCTACATTTGTCTTCCTGTTGTAGTTATTCAATTGAAGAAATGATTCCTTACTCCTTTTTTATTGTGTCATATAGTAAAACTAACAGTTTGGCTTCTGAATGAAACAAGGACATAACGAAGGACATATAAGGACATATTAGTAATTGATTTTGATTCACTGCATTTTGTCAAGAAAAAATAAACATGGCAAGCCCTGTAAAGAAAAGTAATTTTTATAGTATTGGCACATAATTAAGAGGCCTGCAAGAGGCCTGGCAATTAACTGGAGTTAGGGCTTATGACATAGGTTGTTACTGAATGTATTCCATTGTCTCCTGGTTACAAAGGGATTTCTTTTAAGAAATCAATAGAATGTAACAGTTCAGTTTAAGAACTATTTTGTGTCTGGGTAATATTTTAAGAGTTGCCAATATATCTTCCTTTTTAAAAAAATTCTTAAAAAGAATAAAATCATGTAAATCTACGTGTGTAGTACATGAAAACTCAAGTCACATCTTCCAGTGACTTAAGGTACTTTCCACAAGCTTAAAATTCACTAATGCCTTTAAACAATTTTCATATTCATTACCAAATCAAGGACAATGCTGCCCTTAATCTTTCTTTTTTTTTCATTTTTGGTTAGTTTGTTTTTTTGTTTTAATGAACTTTTATTCTTAGTAACTGCATATAAACTAGTTGAAAAATATTTTAAAAGGCAACTTGACACCTCAAATGCGGGTGATATGTATGTGTTACTCTATCACACAGTTCATGGGCAAGGAGTATTGACATAGTCTTCATGAGACAATGCTCTGATAGATCCTTTAGGATTCCAAAGAAAGAATGTATTTCCATCATGCAGAACTAACTAGATGCGACACTAATTCCACAGATTGGTTTTGTATTCTTTAAACCCAGTCATTAAGATAACCAGTGTAAAAGATTTGAAAGAACATTACTGGATCTTAAAATGGAGAAAGTTTTCTTTTATATGAGCAGTATAAACTCTTTTTATAATATCACTTCTCTGATACCCCAGCACGCTTGCCAACTGCTGCTTTATCTTCTCTTAGTGGCTCACCATTACAATGCTGGCATTGCAAGAGCTGAACTTCAAAATTTCTAAGCAAATATTATTTGCCTACTTTTTACTGTATAACATTAGCTCTTCACATAAGTCCAAGGCTTTTGTTTCTCCAGAGACCATTTATGAAGACATAAATCAATAAACTGAAGCCCAGTGAAGTCAATGTTAGTTTCAGTATTGGAAGAATTAATCTCTGGTCCCTTCCCCAGCATTGTCAGCATGCTGGGAAAAATAGTAAAGCTGGAAATAAAATCAACATAAAAGTAATACAATAGTTAAATAACATGCCTGTTCCATGACACTTTAAAACACCCATGTTTACATATTTGTTCAATACAGTAAATGCAAAGCTCTGAGCAGATGCCAAATGATGGAAAAGAGAATGTTAGAGGAAGCAAAAAGAACTCATGAAAAAACTATGTAGTAAGTGAGAAAGGGGAAGCAATGGAATTGCAGAAGTCATAAAAGGAACAACAATAAGAACAGCTTGAAGAAGAGCATCAGGAGACTGGGAGTTAATACTATTCCATTTGTAGATAAAGGAAGAATTCCTTGGGCCAGGTATCAATGCCAATTCATTGGAATGCATTATAGGGTATTCGTAAAGAAATGGTTGAAGTTATAGATCCTAAATTATTGTCAGACACTTGTGCTATAGCTGGTACTGGCTTCTTTGTTGGAAGAACCCAGAAAGGTTCAGATTTACAGGCTAATCCATGGCTGCTGCACTCAAACATTATGTGAAAAGGAGAAAGGAAGTCCAACTATTTGAGTTGAAATACAAGAACTACAGACAGAGGTTACAAGCATAAGAACTGAAATGCCCCCACAGTCAAATATCTCGTTATGAATACTTCTACATCATGGGTTTTATTCAAAAGAAACAGGACCTTCTGTGGTTCCTCAGCATATATATCAGTCATTAATGAGATGATCTTCTGCAGTGCCAGAGTCTCATTTTGAAATGTTACAATATTTGTTATATTGACAGGTGGAATTAGGCTTATTCGAATTAACCATCCTAGATCTTTGTCCTGAATTTAAATTAGTCACACAGACCACCTACTCAGTTAATGGAAAGAGACAATTGCAGAAGGAAAATAATTTCATCCTCAGTAGCTATGATTCACCTTTTGGAAGCACTCATCATTCTCCAGAGTTTGTAAACAGAGTCTAGATTGTTTTCTTAGACTGACAATTTCTAGATGGATTAGTTTAGGTAGGGTGAATTGTGCCTGCTTAGATAGATTGCCCTGTCTCTCTTACTTAAGCAAAATTCATCAGTACAACAAGAAAAGGCTTGAAATGGAAAAGAGAAAGGCTTTTACTCTTCTGAGAGTATGGGTGGCTCATACTGCTCTTGAGAAGAATAAAAAATCAACTTCATACCACACAGGAAATAATTTCTTTATGGGTGGCCATGTTTAGATAACTACAGCTTCACTTTAAGGTTGGAGTAATTAACAAAGTGAAAACTACTGCAGTGGGATAGTTTCCAGGTCAGAAAACAGAGATTTGGAACACATTTAAAATCATCATGTCTCAAAGATAGTAGTGTTGATCTGAAAAGGTAGATATTATCAAAACTTTTAATAACAACTTTGATGACTAAAAGTCAATCTCAAGCTTTCTGCTTTGCAGCTTCACTAATAAAAATAAGTTTTAACTTGTTTCTTTCATACATACAAGTATTTGTAAAACACTCTACAAACAATCAAATTTCACAACATAGAAAAAGACATTTTGATATCATGGATATGATAAAATCTTAAGTCTTGGACATATGTATGTATTTATCTTGTTTCCATGACAAAGAGAAAGTAAAAAATCTGGGCAGCTTTACAAAGTAGGATGGATTTTTTTTCTTTTGTGAAAAATAAATTGGTTTTGTTTTTTTCTTTTTTTTCCCATAATATATAACCAAATTTGGGGATCAAAAGACATATGAATGTTATCATTGCTAAATATAAGGGGAAAAGTTTTTTATAGAAATCTTTGCCTGTTTCCAAGCTTTTAAAAAAATTTACTAAAAAATGTTACCCATTCTTCATGCAATCACTTTTTATGGGTAGTCCTGAGCCAACAACATCCTAAAGCAGTTAGAGCAATCACCAAATACCCTAATATGGTCAATGGAATTTGATATCTTTTATAAACAAACATCTCGTCAGTATTTTCTAGAACAAGGCTGTTTTGTGGATTAAATATTGAACCAGCATTTAAAGACAGCATGTGAAAAGCATTTTAGCCAAGTGACAGAGTAAAGGTAACTTATGGAAGACAATGTGAAGACCTCAATCTGCTCAACTCTTATGAAAATTATTTAAGCCATCTTTTCAAATTTGTTGATGAATTTTAAGGATTTGTTTGCTTTCAGATTAGGAAGAAAAATACCACATTGTACAAGTTATATTCTTGCAATCATAACCAACTGCACTGAAGAACTTGAGAGAAGAGGAAAATACAGATGGTAATAACTAGAGACACCACACAAAACTCATCTATGATTCAATCCTGTTATCATTTTGAAGGCAAAATCTTAATTGAGGAACATTATCACATGAAATGAAGATGCAGTCATTATAGTAGCATGTTCAAAATTAACATTAAAATTAAACTTGTTTTGCTTTCTCTGAGGGCAGAGAGCTATTTCCCAATGAAGTTACACAATAGTCTCTACAATAGTTTCCTCTGTCCAAGGTTAAATTGTGAATCTAGTGACCTTTATTCAGAACTGTTGCACACAAAATACATGGCTCACTGATCTACTTTGCATTACATTAAGACTCTTTTTTGCTCAATCAACAAAGCAGTTAAGTCTTAATTTAAAATTTCCCAACTCTGGTAGAAGCAATTTTAGGTAGTACAAATATCAGTGTAAATCTCTTTTACTTGCTTTTCTAAATTAATTTTGTATTTATTAACTCCTCCCATGGAATGACCTAACATACTGATCTACATTTTCAGGTGTCAATGGTACTCAAATGTGCCCAGTCTCAATTGCTGTAGAAGAAGACTATGGTTATTACGGAAACATCCCTCGCCTCCGATACCTTCGCCTGGATGGAAATGAAATTCAGCCTCCAATCCCATTGGATATCATGATATGTTTCCGACTACTTCAAGCTGTTGTCATATAAAGATATTGCAGTATCACTCTTGTGCTGTAAGAGTGTTAAAATACAAGTTTTGCTGGAATGAAACTTGTTATAATACATAAATCAAGAAGTAACAGCTATATTTTGACTTTTTTTTTCCTTTGCTTGCATCTTTTCTACAGCTGAAAAGATTTTTTGTCTTTCAGAAGAAACTTTGGATGGACATAAAACATGTGCTTAACACTTTACCTAAGAATTCCCAATGTGAATATATCAATATCTATCCCCTTAGCACAATTGTTATAGAAAAAATGTATTTCCTTATTTAATTACATAGTAACTAAGGCAATGACTTAGGCTAATCTTCTACATACATGCTAGAAAAATCATTAATTTAATGATTGCTAGTTATCAGAATTACCATTGTCTTTTTTAAAGTAGTGACTAACATTAAACAACAATGCAATATGCAAAGAGTTCATAAATTATTGTCATCCTTTGAAGACTGACACTTGTAAGGTATGAAGTATGTGAAGCTCACAGTCCAAAGGAGAATACTGCATAGCTATTTCTGTATGGATTCATTCAATGTATGTTTCCAGAATTGAAATACACTAACTCAAATCCAGGAAAAAGATGAAATGTCTCATTTACAGCAGTCTTAATGTTCATNGTTCATGGGCATATATGCATATTATGAACATTATTTACAGTTCTAATTGTACAGCAAAGTAATTCCAGACAAGAGTTATAACCCTTTTAAGCACTACGTAGATATTAAGGCAGTGAAGATTCACTCTTTCCCAGAGAGGTTGTGGATGCCCCCTCTCTGGAGGTGTTCAAGACCAGGCTGGACAAGGCACTGAGCAGCCTGATCTAGTGGGAGGTGTCCCTGCCTATGGCAGGGGGGTTGGAACTGGATGATCTTTAAGGTCCCTTCCAACCCAAACTATTCTAGGATTCCATGATTCTATATTAAGGCAGTGAAGATTCACTCTTTCCTCAAAAGTTGTCGAGCTTATACATGAGAAGGGATGACAAGTAAAACCACATAAGAGCACTGGAGAATCAAAGCATTCAGTGCTCTTCACAGGGGTGTTAGGTAGTGAAATCAGTGGACCCTAATCTGATAAAACAACTTTTAACAATTACTTTCTGCCATCTGGTCTGCTATTAATGGGTTTTTCCAATCCTATCTAGGGTAGAAAGCCTTACAAATTAGATTGGTATTATTTTATGGAACAATCTTTGGACACATCCAGATTAATGCAAGATTTGTCCTTGTTAAATGCCAATTAATCAGAGTGACAACAAAGGTTTGTGATACATCCTTTTATTATACGAACTTTTATTGAGGTGAAGACCTGCTGATGCCAAGTGTTCTGGGGTCTACAGCTTTGATGACCCTGCTGACTACACATCTGGGAGCTGTTTAATAAAGCTAGAACCATCTATGTTCTCATTTAGCCTAATTTGTCTGGTCTTGATTCCTTTTCCCAGAACCAGCAGTATGAAGTAGAATGAAAAACAGTTGCATTACTGCAGTGATTATCACTACAGTGATGGCTGGTGTTTGAGCTGCTTTACTGCATGCATGTCTTATTTACAGCAGTCTTAATGTTCATAAACACTCTGGGAAATCTGGTGAAATTTCCCCTGATATTAAAATAGCAGGCCTAAATTCCATTGCTGTGCAGAACTAAATGATGTAGGCTTTCAGCCACAGCTCCCACAATCCATTTGTTATGCCAGAAATCTATGGAGCAGAATGTAAGACACAGTATTCTTTTCCCTATGATGAGAGTCACTAAAACTATGTAAAAAGCACCACTGTGCTTGCAAGTTTAGTGTTAAGGGTTTCTAACTGAAGATCAGTCTAAGGTTCCTCACTGGTATTTCCTGATTCAGAAAAAATTGCAGTCTATCCCATGCCAAAGAGGGGAGGAACAGGCCTCTTAACTGTTCTGTCTGAACTCAGTTGCCTTAACAAAGGAAACATTTATTTTGCTTAGTTGTCAGAGCAAATCACAGTTTTGAATGGATTATCATGTACAGATGCTTACAAGAATGAGAAGCTGAGAACAAAGCAGGTCACCCTAAGAATACTGCAGTTTCTATCAGTCACTAACCAAACCATGAACACCTAGTGCTTTGCCAGAAATTAATATTACATACAAGTGAATTGTGTAATTCTGTGCAAACACCTCACCCCAGGGTACAGACAGTTGCTCTGAAAAGAAAAGCAATGTGAGTGGCTTAAGAAATGGGACATACTCTGATTGGGGGCTGGATGCTGGATCTATCAAAGCACTGTAGTTTTATAACACAGCTGCCTCTATGAAAAAGAAAAAACCTTTATAATTGCTGCCAACACAGTTAAAAAGTCAGCTATGTGCACACTCTTCTCAGCTGTCTGTTTTTTTTCTCAATGTGATAAAAAGTTCACTAGCACTTCTTCCAAATTTTTACCTCTTTGTGTTTCTTCTGTCAAGTGTCATACAAGCTGCTGTGGTCACTGGCATCTCTGAGGATGATTCTGTTGATGCTATTAATTAAAAATGTTGAAGTTGACCAGGAGGCCAATTCACATGTTTTTAATTCCTAACTCCATCATATATCTATTGTCATCAAAGAGATTTTCACTCACCCTTGCTACATCCAAGTGGTTTCTAGTGTTTGCCACAAATATTTGCTGTCATTTTTCCAGCCTAAAGAAAGCTTGCTGATACTACATTGCAGCTTGTTTCATTCTCTGTTTGGAGAATATTCCCCTTCTGACATAGGTAGCAGAGAATTTTTTTGCACTGTTGAAGTCAGCAAATGAGCAGCCTCCTCTTGACTGAAAGATTTCTCCATAATTGCATTTTTTTCCCCTAGAAATGCTTACTTATTTAAGCATAAAGGGCACATCTACAAGGCACCACATTGGTTGCATCAAGAGGAGTGTGACCAGCAGGTCAAGAGAGGTGATTTTACCCCTCTACTCAGCACTGGTGAGACCCCACCTGGAGTATTGCGTCCAGTTCTGGAGCCCTCAACACAGGAAGGACATTGAGCTGCTGGAGAGGGTCCAAAGAAGGGCCACGAAGATGATCAAAGGGTTGGAGCAACTGCNAATTAGCACTAACAGCTTCAGGACTGAGCATGAAGCAGTATGCATAATTTGCTGCATGCTCTACCTCAACTAAATTACTGTTCTACCCATTAATAGAGGTAAAATTTCTTCTTATTTCTTTCTGCACTTGCTCTGTCAGATCAGTGTTAATTCAAACACTGTAATGCATTTAAAACCATTCCCAGTCCAGTTGTTCCATATTCCACCCACAAAGATGCCAACAACCTGGGTGTTATTTTTACATATATATCTTGGTTTCTGTAGCATATACAGTTGGACAACCCATCTTCTTTTCAGCTTGGTTTAGTTTTGTTTCTTTGGTGGTTTTTTTGGCTTAAGTATGCTCATGGATGGTGCTCTGATGGTTGTTCTGATTTAATCGGTTTCCATGCAGTTCAACTGCATCTGGTTTTCCATAGCAGGAGAAGCCATCCCTACACTTGTACCACAGCACAACGCTATGTCCCA
>VZTY01005854.1:13937-50606 GCA_013400935.1 Turnix velox
CCCATTAATAGAGGTAATATTTCTTCTTATTTCTTTCTGCACTTGCTCTGTCAGATCAGTGTTAATTCAAACACTGTAATGCATTTAAAACCATTCCCAGTCCAGTTGTTCCATATTCCACCCACAAAGATGCCAACAACCTGGGTGTTATTTTTACATATATATCTTGGTTTCTGTAGCATATACAGTTGGACAACCCATCTTCTTTTCAGCTTGGTTTAGTTTTGTTTCTTTGGTGGTTTTTTTGGCTTAAGTATGCTCATGGATGGTGCTCTGATGGTTGTTCTGATTTAATCGGTTTCCATGCAGTTCAACTGCATCTGGTTTTCCATAGCAGGAGAAGCCATCCCTACACTTGTACCACAGCACAACGCTATGTCCCACCACTTGTAGCACTCACACCTCCTCTGCACTGCCATGGATCCAGGCTGATGCTGTAACGCAGATAGGGTATATCTGGAAATCTCTTTTCCAAGGCATCCCTTCCTGGCCCTCAGTCTTTTTGCATAAGAGAATTAATGAAGAAATTGGAATCCTATCTTCCAGAAACAAAAGCTGTTCCTAATTAGGAATTGGAGTAATGGAAGTTACATGTGGAATCAGTAGCTCTCAAGCTAGGCTTTTTCAAAATATAATTTATTCACTAAAATGCTCTATCATTATTTTTCTGAATTACTAGAAAATTCTGAAAAGCCACAGGAAAGAAAAAAAAAAAGTAAAAGAATGTTCATGCTTTTTATTTAATAATCTGTTACGACATCCATGTAGCATAATGTGTTCTGCAAGCAATGAAACCCTGGCATTGTCTAAAATCATACTCCTACTACTTGGGAGCCCATTTCAAGGAGGGTAATCTCCTTGTGATGCTCTGATTTGTTTTGGGACTTGAAATAATCCACTGATTCTCCACTCTGGCAGTGAAGACAGTCTTCATGTTATTATAAGATCTAGGCTCAAATCCTTGCCTGAATCAGAAGCAGAGACAACCGTAGATTTATAGATTTTTTTTTTATTTTAATTTTTTTCTCAGAGGAATCTGTTTGTAGCACCAGACTAGAGGTTCACTCTGTTTTGTGAATCGTAATATTTGCTCCATTTAATGACCAGATCTACTTCAAACAAAGAAGATTGGCAACAACCCTTCTCAACACTGCTTAGCAAAAGAATTGGCAGGAGCCACTCTGCTGAAGTTACACCTAAAATGTCTTCTCTGAGAAAGCTACCAGGCACAGAGATCAGAGCTCCCACATTACCTGCCTCTGATTTACTGACTAAACAGGGAAGCTGTTGGTGAGGGTCTTCTTGGAATGTTGTGGCATTTCGAATGTTTTGAAAAGCCAGTCATTAACATTCAATTCAGAATACAACATATAAACATGGTGTGAAGTTTATTTTCCATTTCAAAAAGAAAAGAAAAAAATCCCATTGAAGTGAGGAAACTTAAAATTTCTTAACTGTGCCTTCTGTGTGTGTGTGTGTAGAGACATATACCTTAATATTAAGACTATTTTAAAATTCAAGGAAATTCCTGAAGAAATGGGAATCACCAAAGCTTGTGTCACATTAAACTTCAGTCTCTCTCACTGGGAATGGAAATTCCTGTTCCATCAAGAGATTAAACATTCAGACCAAAACCTTTTAACTTGCCTAAATATGAGTGGGAGCTGCTGAACTCCTGTGCTTTCTACAGAACTAAAAATGCTGCAAATTAGCTATGGAATAAAGTCCTTGATTAGCATTAGGTGGTGTTTCCCAGTCTGCACCGCCAAGCCATGCAGTTATGTTGTCATTAGTTGCTAAACTTGAGCAGATATAAACAGCGTAGAAAGCAAAGTGATGTAATGAACAAATGGTAAGTCAGTTAATACTTTATGGCCAACATGACTTCAGGTTGTATTTCTTACCTAGAAATGTTTATTAAGCTTTGTCATATTGCTGGTCTTTCCCACTTCCAAAAAATGCCATTTTTACAGTATTGAAATTGTAGGGAAACTATACATTTATGGAGATTCTTAGAGATCTGAAAAGTCTGTGCAAAAGCTTCAATCGCAGTTGGCATCAGTTTTGCGCAGTGCTCCTAGACATATGAAGAGTCTCTTGTTGTGGCCAGTGTCAAGCCAAGTAACACAAGTACATCTGTCATGTCATTGTTAAAGTCACAATTTGACACAGAAAGAGACAAATTCAAACACCAGAAGAGAGGAGATGAGAGATGTGAAATAGAAGATTAGGGAGGGAGGAGTAGAAATTTGGGATGGGAGATAGAAGAGAATGAAAATAACACTAATTTGGAAAGAAAGGAAGCTTGAATGATCCCTTTTTAGGCATTCCTTTGAATGACAACTAAAGTAGGGGAATGGAGACATGAATACTTCAGATGCTTTCTGGGAGGAGGCTTGGAAACTACTGGTGCACAGTGCGCCTTGTAACAGTGCTGTGCTCTTTCCTAAATCTTGAGACTTACAGCACATCAGCTTAGTCTGTTGTTACTTCTTTTGGGAACTGGCAGGACAGCAACAGCTAATAGTAAGTTTTAATATTTCTAGTGCTGTCTAAAATGCTGAGATTAATATGTAATCCAACATTTGGGCCCAGTCCAAATGCAAAGAAATATTGCCAATTTGAAAATGACACCCATGGGCCTTCATCAGATCATACATTATTAGATTCTGTGCACTGCTACACAATGATATGGAGTTTCTTTTTAGCATGAACTCCAGAATGAATATGGTAATATGCCGTGACCATGAGTTTGATTGAAGATTTTTTGGAAGCCATATGAAGAGGCAATGTCAGCTGGCAAATCAACTCTGCTGTGATCTCAGGCTTAACCTTTATGCCATAAACTATGTGCTTCTCCCTGTGCTTAGCTTTATCAGCTAATGTTTCAGACTGGTTGACATAAGTTCCATGGTTTACTAATTTTCAGTGACCCGCTAACTTGTTGGATTTTTCAGAAGTGCTATGGCCTCTTAAATACTTTCAGATGCTGAATTGTGGCTCAGATGTACTATGAGCTCAAGACCAAAATTTTGCTTCTTGCTTGCCTCCACTCATCATTATGCAATGAAAAAGTCCTTGTTGAAAAAATCCTTGTTGTTTCTGTGAACACCAGAAAAAAGAGCATCCATGATGAGGTGGAAAGGTCAGCATTGAATGGTTATAGAAACAGTGTTTAAAAGAGTTATAAGTACGGTCCCAACATAGGTTAATCACTAAATCTTTGACACATCTACTATGGTAAATGGGATTGCATCAAATACTGATCATATTCGTGAACAGGAGAAAAATAGATAATTATTCTTGAAGGCCATGAAGATGATCAGAGGGCTGGAGCATCTTCCTTATGAGGACAGGCTGGAGGAGTTGAGGTTGTTCAGCCTGGAGAAGAGAAGGCTAAGGGGGGACCTCATAGTAACTTATCAACATCTGAGGGGGTCCTACAGAAAGGCAGGGGAAGGACTTTTTAATAAAGATATCTAAGGAGAAGATCAGAAATAATGGATGTAAATTGGAATGGAATAGATACAGGCTTGACATAAAAAATAAATTCTTTATANCATTCTGTAATTAATATGGACAAATTTAAAGTTTAAATTCAGTTTGCAGAATATCATAAACCAAATTCACAGTATTTTTTTTTTTAAACTGCAGAATGGGTTACCTTTCCAGATAAACACTTTTTCAGGTTTGTGGGGGTTTTTTTGTTTGTTGGTTTGGGTTTTTTTTTTTAGTTTTGTTTGTTTGTTTGTTTTTTGTAAAAACATCTCATATTACATCCTATGGAGTTCCACGAATTTAAGAGTAAATCACTTGCTACATGGATGGATTATGTTTTTTTGGTCCCAAATGGATTCTAATCAAATTTCACTATCAAACAGCAGGAAAAACTGAGAACAAAGGACACAATATCTCTTTTGTCCAAACCCATTTACTTACAGTATTGCTTTTTGGCTCATCCTTAGCACAACATAATTTTTACTTCAATATGTAATCTAATTAAGGAAAAAAATGTTGTTCTGAATCATGCATTCCCACTCCACAGCTACATGACTTCTTGCCAGAATCCCACAGTGGTAGAGTTCTTCATGTCAAGAGCACATGACTGATGTTCATTTCAGTATGTTGTTTTCCATTTTAATTAATGTGCATGTAGCAAATGAGAGAAACATACTGCATACACATAAGACACAGGGTAGCAGAAGAGACACAAGAGTGAAATACAGATATTATGCAATAAAGACTTTGATGCAAATGCTTTCAGTTAGAGAAAAAAATGAAGCTTTTAGCTATAATCAAGGCTTCAAGCTATTTGGGGAAATAATCCAAGAGAAATGAAATTAGAATGAGGTACATGGAACGTTCTGGGTTTGCAATAGTAACAGCTGTGTCTAGAAAAAGTGGGCAAGGGGGTTGCTGTTCAAATATGTCTGGTTTAAATGGCATTTTCAATTTCAGCATACATCTCTGTCTGTTAAAACAAAAAAATGCAGGGATAAGTGCACAGGACAAACAGCATATGATCTCTAATAAATAGCTTTATAATCAAACACTATGTAATTAGTGCAAGAGCTGAATGCCAAAAAAATGTTGAAATTCCATGAAATGTACCCTTAAGGATTTGTGAAAAAGAATAGATATTCTAGGACCAGTGCCCATTTATCCCATTCTGTTCCTCATGAAAGAAATCATATTAAATCAACTGAATATCTGGAAAAAAATAAATCCTCATTTCTCATTGGCAAGCCTAAAGGAAAATTTCACAAGAAAGCACAGTTCTATATAATAAAAGTTCTCATGTTTCATGGAGTAATAGAGAAAAAAAAATAGCACTCTCACGTGAATTTTTGTTGCCTTTAGTTATTCCTCTTCTCAGACAATATATTGTAGAGTTCTCCTATGCTCCCTTTTATTATCTTTATTCAGCGGTCTAAAGTTGCAAATATAGTACCCAGAATTATTTAAATTAAACCATTTCAAGCTCTATCACAAAGTCCTGTGGAACAAACTCTCAAAAAGCTGATATGGTGACACTCACTGGCTCTGTGCAGTAGCAACCAAAACATACCTATCCCCTCAGCAGGATTCTTTTTAATGATAGAACTGTCTGGCTTTTTTACTATCCCCAAATTCTGTTTAAAGTAGCATGAGGGTCAAAATCTGCCTTTGTTAATGGTGTTTCAGAGGTGTAAATGAAAGCAAGGACTTTGTCCACAGACCAAGCTCAGCATAGGCTCCAAATAATTTACCTCAGAGATGGCTTTAGTTCAGTAATGGATTTTTACAAGTCAAGCTACACTGTATATTTACTTTTGGCATATCAGACTTGCCTGTTAACTATCACTAAAACTCCATAAAACATTCAAGGTTCAACTTGCACTCTCACGTGAAAATGTGATGATTTTTATTATTTGAGTCTTTACTAAGGAGAAGATTTAATCACTGAATAGTAGAGATTTCAAATGAGGTACACATTTACATGTCTGCATGACAAAGATTAACTGAAATTTCTGTTTTCCCTCCAGAAAATGATTGTGTGGACCACTGATGATCCAGTACCTTAGTTACAGATTTAGAAGCAACATCTGTTCCTGGGTATCCTCTTATATTCTGGTCCATCCTACACTAAGTCTTAGTCCTGTTACTCTCTTCCACACTGGATCTCCCATTGCTTGCTTTCTTTAGGAATGTCTGTTCATTCACACTATCTGATCTTTAACTTCTCTGGTAAGGATTTCATAATCTGAAGGTTGTATCAAAGAAACCAGAACTTGTAATGGAAAATATGGAGCTTACTCTTTTTCTTCTGTAACTCTCCATAATGTGATCTATATGTCTCTCTTACTGCTACTACTTTCTCCATCATTTTTTTTCTAGAATCCTTTCTGCTGTGGTCTGAATTTTTTCACTATGCGTCATACTGTTTCCTGTATTAAAACTATTATTCCCATACATGGCTTTTGTCAGTATTTTTATAAAGTTCAGTTATTGGAATCTCTCACTTTTGGTCTTTGTTACAGTAATTTCTGTTTTTTTCTTTGCCTCTCAAGTGATCATTGAAATAGATTGTAAACATTAAAAATGTACAGAATCAAATAATCTTCCTAGCCAGTCATTTTTATCACATCAGTTTACATTCAAATGCTTCATGTGTTTTGTTACAAATTCAGTGAAAGCAGAGATGGTTTTTATGTTACTAGTGTAGCATTACACAAAGTCATTGAAATGCAAATGGTTGTGCAAATCTGTAGAAGCATTTTTGGAACACTTTAGAAGCATACATAGAGGTGAGTATAAACCTAAGAACTCAAGTAGAATTTTGCTTTCAAATTTCATAAGAAACTGGATAAAATTTAGCTAATGAGAAAATTACTTTAATTTATGTCCTCGATTTCAAAATTGCTCATTTGGAGGATATTAGGAACCTAATTGTATGACATAAAATCATCTACAGTCTCTATCTGTGAAATGGTCTTCACCATTTCTTCTGACTAAATGGGTACTTCATCATACAATACACAATACAAAGCCTGTGCTCTAGTGAATTCAACATCTTTGTCCTATTGAACTTTGTTTCTGGTTTATTTTTCCATCCCAAGCAAAACATCACACATCTTTTAGAGATAAATATGATAATCAAGGTCTGAACTGGACTTGTTTTGCTAAGAAAAACATCTCTCTGGAGCCAGAAACTGGCTTTTTTTTCCTGAAAGGGTCTAACGCCAACCAGCCCACAGGCCAGGCTAGAACAGAGGACAATAGCTTTGCATGTTACTAAAAAACATTCTGCCACACCACATTCTTGCATGCTCAGCAGTGGCATGTCTTGTTCAACTATGATAAAGAACAGAGATTCCTTTCTCTACTCACAGAATCACAGAATATCAGGGATTGGAAGGGACCTCAAGAGGTCATCTAGTCCAATCCCCCTGCCAGAGCAGGAACACCTAGACCAGGTCACACAGGAAGGCACCCAGGCAGGTTTTGAATGTGTCCTTCTGATATAATGCAAATTAGACCTTTCAAACAACAAACTGTGAATTTGTTTTCAGAAGAGTAACAGTCTAATGTGAGTGAAATATAAGCCAAGTACGTGAGTCCAAAGCTCAGACTCTCATCTTTGGCTTCAGTGGGAATTCTTGGGACTGCCTTCATTGTCAAGCTACAATATAACCTTCATGTATCTGTGTGTATTCATGACTGACAGGCAATGAAGCACAAAAGATACATTTGTTTCCCACCAGTAGGGAGGGATTAGTAAGAAGATAGAAAAAAACATGACCCTTTGCAATTTCTCCAGCAAATCTGGAGAAAATATCTCTCCATCTCTCCTCTGCATATTTACATAGAGAAGAAAAAAAAAAAATTATCATAAGCACCAATTTCAATTTAGAGTATATTTCAGTATTACCTACCAGTTGTTTTGAAATCAAAATCATCAGATATCCTGACAAAAATATATACTCTGGAGGCTTTTGAATCAACTGCAAAAAAGAAGTGCAAGGAATGCAATTTACTATAAAAGCTATTTCTCACCTGCTTTAGCAGAGTTGGCATGTTCAGTGTTTTCACATTTTCAATGTGTTTTTCTAAGATAACCATAAAGTTTATTCATATAAAATATAAAATACCATGTAATGCTGACAAGCTTTTCATCTGCTTGAGAACGACTGAATGACAGGCACACTGTGATGGACCTAACTTATATACCAATTAAATAAGCAAATGTTAGAGAGGCAAAATTTGAAATGTATTTAAGGAGGAGCTTTGAATTTTACAGGACAGTCATGCCAGCAAGCATTGGTTAAAGATAATAGATAGTTTGCAACAAATTTTAATAATTTGAGAAACAGACATTGTAGGTTCTAAATCACCTTATCCAAAAGAAAAGTGGGATGCCATTCCTGTTGTTGTAGGTATGAATTTCTTGATTGATTTTAATGTGAATTTACATGTTCACTGTTAAAACTAATGCTCTACTCATACTAACTAACAAATTCCAGGAATGCTGAATGTGATGATGAATCAGAGTCTAAATAGATATGGGCTGTACATATGCAAGAAAATATATTCTGGGCAATCAATTAGAAAAGCATCATAGATTTAGAGATCAGACTGCAAGAAGATATTCTGAGATGTCACTGCTAATAGTCAATAGCAACTAGATCAGCATGCATCTGTCAACTTTAAAAGAGGCATGTTATTTTTTTTTTGTGAAAGACTGAAAAAATAAAGGAGATGAACAGACAGTGTTCAAGAGCAAAGATTAACATTTGAATGACAGGAAAAACATATTACAAGATCTGATAATTTGGCCTATCTACATCAACCATGGAAGCAAGAGGTGACAATAAAAGAAACTTCAAAGGAAAAGAATAACAGCTGCTAAGGATATGTGAACCAAAAAGGAATTTGCCATCATGAACCAAAAATCAGGCAAAATCAGAGAAATGAGGCTAGGATTTTTTAGTAATTTCTGTGACTCATTAAAAAGATTTTTTCCCTGCAGTCACTGTTTATGCAGAATTAATTAAACCTAAACAAGTCTTGACTAGTAGAAAGAATTGTAGCTATCTCACATTTTCTGTTTAACTCCCTTTTTTCTCCTGTTTATGGTGATTTGCACAAGGGATGGAGAATTTAGAGTACTCTAAATCCTTCTTTTGTACTTTGTTTAACTTTGAGGAGCAAAATGGAAATGCTAATCCCTTCTGCAGACACATGATTTCCTTCCTTTCTCCTTTTCTCTGAGACATTTGTTTTTCTCTTCTATGGTCTTTGTTCCCTAGTCCCAGTGAGGTTCCAATGGTGCATTTCCTTTTCCAGGATCCTAGGCTAAATGAAATTCTGTAATCCAGCAGTTCATTAAATCATGCCAAGACATGCAAAGGAAGTATCAAAGCAGCCTTCTATGTCCCTGTCTTCTTGCTACACCTTTAGAATAAAGAAACAAACAAACAAATAAACAAACGGAGTTGTCAAGGTATTTGGCATCTCCAAATTATTGGTCTTAATGTTAGCCATGAAATTGTAGCCAACATCAATGATTGCAGGATTTCAGATTGTGGTTTCCCTTTGTTCAGTATGATTCTGACCATTAGAATCAGGAAAAACATAATAAATAATGATTCTGTGAATAATAATGTCCCACACCAAGAATAGGCTGAGGAAAATAATTTGTTTGTATATGAAGCTGACTCTCTGGCACCCCATTCATTAAAATGTTGGAGGGTTCTAACATTTAAGGCCTGAGGGAAGCAGATGGATCTAGGTGCAAAAAGAGAAAGTTCTTTGCTATGCATCTCAGTAAGGTTCTCCATGATCATATCTTCACAGTATCACAGAATGTCGGGGATTGGAAGGAACCTCAAGAGTTCATCTAGTCCAATCCCCCTGCCAGGGCAGGAACATCTAGACAAAGTCACACAGGAATGCATCCAGATGGGTTTTGAATGTCTCCAGATAAGGAGACATAACCTCCCTGGACAGTCCGTTCCAGTGTTCTGATCAGCCTTACTGTGAAAAATTTCTTTCCCAGATTCCTCTGGAACCTCCTGCATTCCAGCTTGCATCCATTGCCCCGGGTCCTATCACTGGCTGTCACTGAGAAGAGCCTGGATCCATCCTCCTGACACGCAATAAATAACCAGTTGGATTAGGTTAAGGGACATATATGCATGTTAGAGGGCATTTGCTAATAAAATCATTGTTTATATTCCAAAGTAAAAAATCTTACTAGTTTAAATAATCTGAAACAGGACCTAGACAGGTAACATTTTATATTCATTATATTCAAGAAACAAGGAAATCAATTAATTCATTCAATACTGCCAGCAATTATACAATCAGAATGCATTTTAGCTAGGAATGTGCTAGGCAATGACCACAGCTGGATATGCTTAGAGCTGAAGTCAGGCTCCAAAAAACATTAAGTGCGATGAAACTCTCCACCAGCTTTAGTGAACTGTTAATCAACCTCAAGTTAGTAAGTAAGACAAGAAGGATTTAGTGACAACTGAGGAAGTCTGCAATACAGTAACGTAAACTGCACAAGGCCAGAGGATCTGAAAAAACCCCCAGTGTCAGTGATAGGACAAATTAGAGGACGTGAAAAAGTTGGTCCCAAATGTCCTTTAGTCTCACACCAGAATTTCATTATTGTCTGTGATAAAAGGATTCTGAAAGCTCAAGCAATTATTCAAATGAGTTGTTAGCTAAGCACAGATTTTATGTGAACTTTTCAAAATCCATGTCTATCTCCTCAGCAGCAACACAACAGTCATAAGTAGTCTTTCTTTGCCTCTGCTTGTAATGGTATAAAGTTCTCAAACTACTCAAATTCTGGTTCTGTAGGTTTTCTAACTAGTCTAGGATTGCTAACAGCAAGACTTCTAGCATTCAGCCTCAAACAAAATGCCAAACATTAATTCCATTATCTAATAAGGTGTGCCCCCACAGTTATACAACTCAGTCTCTGGTTCTTTCAGGAACAAACTGAGACAAATAAAACTATTTCCTCTTTTTGACCCTTATTAGTAAAATTTGAGTGCCACATGCAACATCATGTTCTTAAGAATCTGTTCAAAATATGTAGCTCTCCAGCAAATGTTCCAGACCTCTAACAAAACATAAAAGCATTCTCAGTGTTTGCAAATTAACATGTGCCTTCAATTAATTTTCTTTGCTTTGTGGTTATGACAAGACCAGCAAAGCATATTGTACTCTCACTGGAATACAATAAGTCACTGAACTTTATCAGTTTTAGTAAAAAAAAAAGTAAACCAACAAAACTAAAGATACAAAACCTTCAGGCTCTAGGTCACAGTATGTCTAAATCAACTTGGTAGTGTAAGGAAAGAAAATAGATTAATATAGATAAGAATAATTTGTTGTGGATAGGAATTTTCCTTCCATAGACAATCCAAAATTGAGATCTCTTTTTATAAGCGAAATAAATGAATGTTGGGCCTGTTTAGAGTGAATATGGTTTGTAAATGAAAAACACGTATTGGGAGTGCGGATTTAGTAGCATGACTAAGCACAGCAGTAAATATAATATTTAAAAGTGAAATAACACTAATTACTACATGGAACAGCATAATTCCTAGTAAGAATGTAAAATGATGCATTTTGCTGCAGAAAATAGAGCTATTTACTTTGTTGCCAGGAAGGCACATACATAGGACTTGAGTGCAACTAGATCATTAACTTAAGGAGTAAACTGAGCATGAAGTTCCTGGCCCATAGAAAAAGCAATAGAATGGAGTAGTGTTGCTCCTACTGTACTTATTGCCCTCCTTTGTCAATGAATAAGCTGCTTTTATAATGGTAAAGAACTGTGAATAAAGAAATTCAAAATATCTGATATAATGATTCACAGTCCCTGATTTCATAGAAGCAAATCATGCTGAACTTGCTTTAGAAAGTCTGTTGTCAAGGAGTAGTCTTAGTACCATAAGGCACTGAAAATTTGAATAACACGTGATACCAAATGTAAATTGTTATGTCCAACTATATCTAGTCTCCACCTATCTGCTAAAAGAGATATTTTTTTTCTATCCTCTGACCTGTCTACCTAACAAATGCTTTCAAATTACTTAGATTTCCTAGACTAACCCTGGAGATTTAATAATTCACATTCAAATTATTGAGACCTGGCTTAGAGTTCTTAACATGTTTTCAGTGTCTCAAACAAATTTGATCTTCTTGTTGAGCAATTGTTTCTGTGCAAAATATATAAAACAAAGGCAATTGTGTTTGCTTAGGACACTGGAATCTTCTACATTGAATCATATTCCTCCAGAGATAAGGAAAGGGTTCTGCCTTTTCTTGTAGTTATATTCTATTGAAGGATTGGATGAATGATGAAAAAGTCCAAAAGAATGGCTGTATGTTATCCAAAATACCTGTAATATGGAAGTAAGTTCTTAATTAAGTAAGAACTGATTATAAAGAAAAGAATTAGATAAGTAAAAGAGATAGCTTGATTTTTCTGGTGTAATAAAGTGCATGATTCTATGATACAACTGTGCATGTCTATCATTTGCAACATATAGCAGTTCATATCAGCTATAACAGGAACACATATTCCTTAGTAGGTAGAGATGTTTTCCCTTTGGAAAGAAAGCTTTCTGGAAAAAGTAGATCTTACGATTATTGCCTGGTAAGTGTTTACAGAAAATTAAAGGTAAAAAAAAATACCTCTAAATTCAATTTGCTTTTGTTTTTGGATATTGGAAAAACATACATTTCTAGCTTATCAGGACACATAAAAGATTGTTTGCAGAATTCAACTGAAAATGTTCTTAGCATATTGGTATATTAGCATGTTGATAGGAAGAATAAGAAATTTGAGGGAATAGGGTAAAAAACTGTGATGAGAAATGAATGCCATTTGCTCACAGCACAGCTTTGCTTGATCTTGTTCAAATCTGATTTGGCAAAACCAAGTATTGAGGTATTTGAAGTTTGAGAAGCTCCCTGGGCTGAGGTCTCCAGTTGAAGGTAGAAACTGTACCACCTCCCACAGCCCCAGAATGCCACTGCCATTGGTCAGGGTCTAATACCATTGACTCTACATTCTGAGTAACTCCATCCCATCTGAGAGATTGGAAACTAAAGGTAAGTTTTGGTACTTCTCTCTTAGAGCAGTTAATTGGATTTTTAACATTGGAAATATTTTTACAGGATTTTTTTTTAATTTTATCATGAATAATACTGATTCAAAGGCTGAAGATTAAGGAGGCTATTTATTTTTCTCTGGGTATATCTTATTTCCTTCCTGTGAGAGGAATACATAAACTTCATCAAAATATTTGATCTTACAGCTGCTGCAGATGCCAATATCATTAGAGTGTGTTCCAATATATTACACATAAGGGGAGTACAGAGGCTTGCAAACTCTGCAACTTAGTGTGGGTACCTTAGCCAGAGGTAAATATTTTGTTTTCATAAAGATTATAATTATATTTAATGGTTTTGTCTTTACATCTATAAGTACTTATCAAGCCCTACACCCTCTAAAAACTTTTTGTCTCTAAGCAATGTGAAATTAAAATGATTTTGAATAATAAATATCTTTACTAATTAAGTATTGTTAATTCAGAGGAAAAATTACACCAGATACGTTAATATTATGTTTATTATGGAACAATTTGAAATTAATAACATGCAAAGAAAAGCAAATTAATTCTGTCAAAAATGGGCAGCAGAGAAAAATAAAGACAGAAAAAATACCAAGCACCAGCTTATTTAATTTTGTTGCATTTTTGATTTATTTTATTCTATTTCATTTCAAATTTTGTAGTGAATCTGAATACCTTTACTTAGTAGTGAAAGGTCTAATTCAACTAAGTCTTCTCAAAGGCAAACCCAACTGACTCTAGCTTCTCCAAGCAGCAGCTGAAAAGTCTTTTTTGCATAAAGCAAATGAAAGAAAAATGAATGCTTGTGTTGTTCACCAGCCCCATAGGAATTTCATAACCTCATGCCTAAACCAGCTTCATAAAGACCTTTTCATGAAGCTGAAATTCAGCTTGCTGCTCAGCACACACATTCAAAAAAAGGTCTCGTGCATTTCTTATACTTAACATATTTTAAGAACATTCAATTTAAATAAAATATAAGAGTCTATGTATTATAGGAGTACAACACATTAGGAGTACAATTTATGAGATTTATGGACTGCTCATTACCACTGTCAGTGCTTTTTGTTAAAAGTGGGAGCTGTAGCTAAACCAAGATTTAAGTAATGAAAGCTGAATAGAGCCTTGTGCTAGACATTTTCTATGATATTAGTGAATACATCACATACAAGGAATAAGGAATGCATAAACTCTACTATTCATGCTTACCATGAATTTCCTACTATTTTAGTAAAATATGGAGCTTTAAAATGGCTGATAATTTGATTTTATAATTCTGTTCTCCAGGGAGAACAGGTTACTGCACTATGCTGCCATTTTGTACTGCTTTAAAAATGGTACAGAGTACAGTCACTTTCAGGGCAGCTGAGGACACAGATTACTTTTTATTTTGCTTCCCAGGCCTTTGCATATGTGATACTCTAAATGTGTCATACCATTCAACAAGTTAAAATTGTGTTCTGGCAAAACAACTACTGGGTGAAGTGTTTTTGAATGTGCTTATCCAGAGACAATAAAAATAGAAGTCACAATGTTTTCTAATTTGTTTCTTTTTATGGCAGTGGAGAGAGAAAAAATTGCATTATTTTACATTTCAAAAGATTATTCATTAGCTTTTTGCTGGTTTCTCAGAAGTTCTTTTCTAGTGGTCGAAAAAGGTGAAGTTATATGAAAAGATAAAAAGGAGAAAATATATACATGCATAAATCTCTTCCTTTCACCTTTTCAGGTATTTTATCATTGAGGTCAGAGTATACTTATATCTATAAAACTCAAGAGATCTTCCCTAAATTATCTAAATACTAGTATGGCCAAAGTAGTCTACATAAATTCTCAGACCTAGGGACTCATCATGAACCAAGTCAGAATAAATCATCAATTTATCATGAAGAAATATGTGTCATGCATCAGAAATATTGTTGGTTACCTATAAGCACTGTATTTTTCAGTTGAAGTTTTCAGATTCCTTGAAAATACTGGAATATCCACATTTTGTCCATTTCTTTTTCTTTCAGAAAAGCAAACAGAATGCTGACCTTTGTGAATATTTTTCTGGGATTTTTTATGTTCGAGTCTTTTGGAGCAGCTCCTATCACTGATAACACAATTTATGATTCTGAGTTCTATGACATACCGCTTGCAGAGTTTCCTCACCCATTTGTTTATGATGAAAATGGAGAGTCTGATCAACTGGAGGTAATCAGAACTTCACTTTATTCTTCTTTCTGAAGGGCACTAATGCAGTGCCTACTGATGAGTTTTTGTTGGCAGTTTATCAGACAAATATGTTCATGGGGTTGCCATTGCCTTTGGTTAATCAAAAGTTTCCTGTGCTAATAACACTGTAGCTCATTCATATTTTCCCTGATCTACAACTATTGCCAAAATATTTCCTGGATGTTTTTTGTTTTGTTTTGGTTGTAATCTTTGAAAGCAGATGAAAGCTACTGCTGTCCTTCCCTCAAGTCTCCTTTCATTGCCACAAATTCTGTTGGAAATTGTTCATGTCAATTTTTTGTTCAGATGAGGCACAAAGGCATTTGAGATAGGTCATTCAGTACTCTACATCAAATGAGGTTGTAAAGCGCTCTTTCCTGAGTTTGTTTATTAGAGTAATTGATATATTCAATACAAGTATTCCAGGCTACAAATTCTATTTCTGTTTCTCTTAGGAAAGTGCGAAAAAAGAAAAGGAAAACACTTTAAGTCAAAAAATGCAAAAGTAAGAAAGATTGCTGATGAAAAACTGTTGGAATTCTGTTATAGTAAGAAAGTAAGATATGTCGCCTGTATAAGCAAAGGATTCAAACACCTGCTTCCCCTCCTGTATTTCTCTTCATTACTGAAAGGCTACATTAATCTCAAGATTTTGCTTAGACATGGGCACAACTTCCCTGTAGTACTATACATGCGCTGTATAGTACAGGATTGAGTGAGATAAAAGCAGAGTGGAAAAGAAAGCATTTAAACAATAACATGTATGTTTTATATTTCACATAATATTTTAGATAACATTTGCATAATATTTGTTAATATTTTACATAATTCATGAAAATATGTTTCTTTGAGTGTTTCATGACTGCAGCAGAATGGACAGGAACTAGTCTTCCATGAAGGTGATAAAAATTGAATAACTAGCTTGAAATCAAAGGAGGGAGGCAATTAAAGAACAAAGATATCCCAGAACTGGAGAACTGAATAGATAAAAATTACCTCAAAGTTTGCATTGAGATCAGAATCTTACAGTTTGGAGGACATAATATAATCTAAGAAGGACTAAGGAGGACTTTCATGTAAAGGAATGAATTGTCCTTGGCTTGCTTCCCTGTGACATGCACTTGAGCTTTCTTCCCTGATAATGTCCCTGGATATTTGTACGCTCTTTCACAATCAATAACAAGCTACAGTTTCTATCTTTCTTTGCTTTTAAAAGTTAAGACTTTGTCAGTCCTAGAAAAATATCTTCTTTCCAAGAAATAGGAGAGACTATTATCACCACAGAGATTTTCTGATTCAAGCCACTAATGTCTTAGGAATGCATTGAATGACAGGAATTGCCTGTGCTGTGCTATCTCTGTGAGGTTCTCTGACACTGAAGCATGAAATGGCCCCTTTGGAAGTTTCTGAGTGAAGGAAAGAGGCAACACAAGGTCCCTATTCTTTTCAAGCTGAAAGGAAATCGAGGATGATCAATACTGCACCCATCAAGAAAAGACACAACAGGTCCTCTCACAGGTTGTTTTGGGAAGCATGGAATAGGTAGATTCTAAAGTCTTTTCATTTCATCTTGTAAACTTCTTTTCTAGAGGATAGTTTTCTCCTATTGATGAACTCTTCAGGCTGCTATCCATCATAATAATTGGAAGGAATGTTGCTTTGCATATGGATGGACCTCCCAGTGAGAATCCTTTTTTTTCCCTAAATGCTTAGTGAAAATATTTTTTTGCTTACATTCCTCTTACCATGTACTATCCAAAAGAAAACTAAGCATTCCCAATGCCCCTAAACCCAGGAGATCTCAGAGTCGTAGACATGGATGTGATTCTTGCAAGTTATCTTACAGATACTGAATATTATTGACGTCCCCTGAGTTTAAAACAGAATATACCAATGATTTCTTGCTTGTGATTAATTACTTTTCTTCTTGCAGCTCTGTTATTGTGAAGATGTAAACTACACATTTGCCTCTATGTGTAAACTTCAGTATTTATGAAAGGTCATAGGTTAGTTTTTATTATGCATAGCTTAAATGATGAACAATACCAGAGATCCAGATAAACAGCAGACCTTCCTTAGATCAAGCCTGTGCACAGTAACTCCTTAAGGGCCTGTTTTAAGGCCTTAATTTCCTTTTAGAGAATCTTGTCTCCAGCTCTCTAAAGAGTGTAGGAAAACTGAAATAGCTTTTTCTGTTTTCTGTTTCTGTCTTCAATTTAATACATTTATATCTAATTATGTGTAAACATAAACCATTCTGATGAGCATATTCTTAGATTCATTGGAGAAATGTAAACTTTTTCAACTTATTTTTCAACTTATTTTCAGCAGATCCAGGAGACAGACCAGTTCTAGGACTTCAGATGTATTTGGAGCGTTGCTCCTGTTGATTTCATTTGTAATTAGACACACGTGCATCTCAAGGCATTAAACTAAAATGCTGGTATCAACACGTCCTTTGCAGAATGTTGCCCATTGGGTACTATAATCACTCATTCTATGTGTAACCACCAAAATGAGGAAAGACCTAAAAGTAGGGGTAATTAGGGAGATATTCCTCCCACTCATTCTACCTGGATAAAATGAGAGACTGCTTCCCAAGACATCCTCCAAGACTATTATGAATCATATCTTAGGATACCTATATAGGCTGTTTGTCTGCCAGGTGCTTTCAAGCTTCCTTCTCACTCCATCTCCTCAGAGAGATGGGAGGACAAAAAGATTGAATACTCACAAGTTAATATAGAGATAATTTAATGAAGAAAAGCAAAGGTTATGAACAGAATCGAAGTAATGCAAAATCAGTTATTGTCTGCTTCCCATCAGTAGGTGTGTCCAAGCAATTCCTGGGAAGTAGGATGTAGTGATTGCTACAGAAGACAAATGCATTAATAACAAAGCCTATCCTCCTCTTGCTCCCTGTTCCTTTCTGATAGATTTTATTCCTGAACATGATGCCATATGATATCTCTTTCATCAGTTTGGATCAGTATCTGAGCTATTTCTTATTCCAACCCCTTGCCCATCCCCAGCCTACTAGCCTTGGCGTGGGAGAGGGGAGACACAGCCTGATGCCATCTGAGTGCTGCTCAGAAATAGTCAAAGCACTAAAAAGTACAGCACAATGAGGGCTCTTATGGAAATTATAGAATCATAGAATCATAGAATAGTTTGGGTTGGAAGGGACCTTAAAGATCATCGAGTTCCAACTCGATGGGAAAACATTATACATGGAAAACATTTTTAATACAAAACTTCTGCATGGGGGAAGTACTTATATCTCAGAATTACTTCAGAGAACTGTACTGAATCCTAAATCAAAGCAATGCATTGTCATGCATTAGATGGGTCAAATCTGGGCTATAAAATCTGTTATATCCTAGTTACCAGAATGTGAGACAAGGAAGACCTAGCTACAGCTTTGCATTCAAAGGCAAATTGTCACAGAGAAAAAAATGAAGTAATTTATCACTCAGAAATAAAACATGTAGAGAGATCACAGAGAGAATACTATCAACACCTTCACAGATAATATAAAAAAAGGAAGTATAAAGGAGAAAATTATTACAAAGAAATTTCAAGTTCCTGAAGGAGAGAGGGCCTGAAAAGGAACATTGTTGTAAGGTAGTGTACAAGAGTGCTCTGTTGGATTTATCTTCTGAAACTGACAGTTACAGTAGTATAAACATGACCTGCTATACTGCCCCTTTTCTTCAAAATAAATTTATTATTTTCAATGAATATGTATATCATTATAAGGTCCAGATGCTCAATTTATGACTGAGTCTTCATTGTCCCAGCTGCTCTGCATATGTGTACAAATATGGATTTCCTTCTTTAAAATGGATAAAATCAAACCAGGCTGTCAAAGGAATTCTTGTTTAAGCTTTCTATTGGTAAAACAGAAGATCCAGAATTTTTCCTTTTTCAAAACTAAAACTTAGTTTGGATAGTGTGTGACAAAAACAAGTTGTGGAAAGGGATTCCTATGCACATCATATACTAATGTCTAATAAAATCATATTGCAAACTTTGATTACAGTGCCTGTTAAACATTAACCATCTAATTTTCCTTCAGGTAGGAAAAAATATGTTTGAAAAAAAAAGTGAAAGTGTAGGGGCATCCATAAAATATTTTCTCTAATAAGAAGGATATCAGTGAGGCTGAGAAACCAGAGAGCTACTCTAGAACTGGAAAAGCAGTGTTTATTCAGTTGATTACAGGTTGGACTGGGTCTGTGCATACAGAAAAGGTGAGCTGGAACATACTATCCTCAAAATAATCAGAAACAAGCCCTGCAAAAGCCTAATATTTGATCCTGCATTAACCTGTTGGATTTGAATCAAACTGAAGATATGATATTCAGGTGTCTGCACAAAGCTCAGAATTTCAGTCATGCACACACAGTCATTTATATGTAAATGCTCAAAGCATCTCAACTCTTGTCATAATACATGCAAAGATGGCTCTTAACCGTGTAAGAACTCTCACTGTTCTGCAGAGGTAAGTGGCTTGCATTGCTGTTTCTGTCTGTATGATAAGTATCCATTAAATGACAGCCTTCAAGGTGGAGATAGAATACCTTTTCAAAATATATCATATACAGTTTTGAAAAACTTATGAATTAGGTAAAAGTAACATAGAACAGATAACAATGTAGTTGCCAAGACAACTAAATGTACCATATGTGGCTTCATCTCCAAAATAGGAATTTTCCTACTTTTTCAGAAAAGCTTTGACTACAGCTCTTTCATTCCCTTGACTGTTGCTGACTCCATATGCTTGTGTCCTCACAAAAGGTAAACATTTCTGTAAAGAGTAGTCATGAAATACCTGAATAATTTCTCAACTCTATTTTTCAGATAGAAAAAGCAAATACCACAAGACAACAAGAAAGGATTCAAAATAACATGTTAATGCCTAAATTCTAGTATAATCCAAGAAGAGTTTGCCTCACTCATTTACTATCTGAAGTATTATAAACACTAAGTGTTCTGGATAAGACATTGCTAAACACTTAAAGCAAATACTGGGCATGCCAGTAGTTACTCCAACCTCAGTTGAGCAGATGATCCCCTTGATGCAGAGTGGGTTAGGTTCTCTAAGTAGTTGCTGAGGTCTGAAAATGCCTAAACTGGTCCAAGTAGGGCTCATTGCTTGAGAGCAGCTATCACAAGTTCTAAAATTCCCTTGGGAGAAGGGAAAGGTAAAACTCTGCAGCGAGATTACACAGACCTTTAACAGGAGATGCTTGCTACCTCAATTTCTTCAGTAAGTTTTTTCCAACCAAGACTTACTGTAGCTTATTCCAGAAAGAAGAAACACGTATAATCTCTGCTGACATAGTTCACAAAATAATGATACAGATATTTTAGAAAATTGCTCCTAAGTTCCTAAATTGTACTCAAAGTTCTATACTTTTTCTGAACATTAAATTACATGCTCATTTCTATCCTATCTAAAAATAAATTAAGATATGAATAATAATTTTAGAATCAATTGAAACGGAATCCAGTACAGTTTGGTACATAACCCAGAGTAGAGATTATTTGGGTTTGGCTCTGAGATTCCTCTGCGTAATTTTTATCTTAATTCACATTTAGTATTTATCTAATGCATGGGACATTAATAATCCTTTGAAAAAGCTCCCAGGTATCAGCGCCTTTCATAATGAGCTACATAATTATGTGTCCTTCTCTTGCCATGAGTTTGGCCCTTTGAATGTATTCTGGCTTTGTTATAACATTTCATCCAAATCCTTCTCTAGAGTTCATTTGAAGATCAGAATGTCTTCTGGAAACCAGATTACTGGCGTGCCAGCCTCCTCAAGGTAGAAATTTGTTTCAGCTCTCTTCTTGCATGAAAAGAGAATCAGCACTTCTGTTTTCATCTGAATTGAAATTATGTAAATCAGTTGTGTAAATTTATAAGTTTTTTAATCGCCTTAGTGCAGAAATACCTCATTCCCTACACAGATAGCCTTGTGTGTGTGATGGATAGCTCAATAAAGTCTTTAGAACATGCACAACTATAAAGCTCTAATGAAATTTTTCCCTGAACCTTTACCTGTGCAAGATGTATCAAACATCTGAGTAAGTTAAATAAAACTTCTTTGAATTTCTTTCCCTAGATTCTTCAAAGCAACCTAGTGGACTGCCCACCATTATCAGTATAGCTGAAGTTTTCAACTGCTTGTACTATTTTTTGTTTTGTATAGAAATAGTATTGCAGTAATTGTATATATTTCACAGCATCACAATCTCTATTGTGACATCACAGAAATCCAAGGATTGAGAGTTTACTTTGAATGCTGTTTCTCAATAGTCATTTTGGCTCTGGCTTTCTTTAAGGGAGACCTAAGTGTGAATCAGCTTCCAATTTCTGCTTTTCAGCTTCTACTCCTGATTTAGCTGTCATTAATAGAAGAGGAAATAGTAGCTGTGGATAAAAAAGCTACAGTTATTGGTCCTGGTCATAGAATTCAGACCACAAGTTGAAGACAGAAAGTAAAAAAAAACTAATATGAAGAGGAAAAATTCTTCTCATTATTATTCCTTTTTTTATATTAATGTTCCTTTTTTAGAAGCGTGCAACAATGTCTGTTTTTATGATGTACTGTCACTTGCAGTGGGAGAAAATGAATCACACCCATGCCTGTCTCCTCATCACTTTCTTATGTGTGCCACATTAATATCCTGGATCTGCCACTACATATATTACTGATATTACACTGGCCAGACATTTCTATACAGCATAACAGTCTATACTGTGAATTAAAACCAGCCAAAAGCACAAGAAACTTCTTTAATTTGGAGATACAGCAGCTTCTGATTGCTACGTCTGTATCACTGCAGGCTTCATGCATGTGCTGGATTGGATCTAATCAGGTGAAATGTCTTTGAACTATAAACTCTAGAAATGGTGGTTGAAACAGATCTGATGCTAGTCTTGGCCTCAATTTCTGGTAAAAAAAGAAGGTTGCTTCTATGCAATCTCCATTACAACCAAAGAAAGGTGAACTGGCATCTCAGAAAGTTGATTCATAACGTATATGAGATGGTCCGTCCTCAGAAAGTGATTCTTACTCTACTGTCTGCACCAAGAGTGTAAGGAGACAAAGCTACTAAATATGACCATTTAATTCAGTGTCTGAAGTTAAGTAAAGTGAATGTGGTTCTTTTTGTTTGTGTTTTTAAGACTGGTTGAAGTTTAAAGCAATCACAATGCATTCAGAAAAAGCCTGGCTGAGGAACTGGGCAAAAGCATGATCAGCTCCCGCTGTGCCTGGTCTGCCTAGACTGCTTGAGACCCTGAATCCTCCTTTCTAGCAAGCTGTGAAAGTCCAGCTGAGGCAGCTCCTTACTGCAGGTCTAAGGAATGACACAGTTTGTGTCAGATACTGAGCTCATCTGACTGATCTCCAACTTCGGCTGTGTATGTCTACTTTGTGGCTTGGATCAGTGAGAGCTCTTGTGGAAATCTTCATTAAATAGCTGGGACTAGCTTTCAGTCCTTTTGAGCTTTATGAAAGTAAAGGGAAAAATCCCAGTTCTGATTTCTAAAATTGGCATATTTCTCTTAAATTTTATGTCTTGCAAGACATAAAGTCTGTTCCAAAGAAAAGCATCTGCTGTAGGCTAACTTAGGTTTTACACGGCTCTCAAAGGAGAAGGCTAAAAATAAAACCTCTAACTTCAAATACAGTGCTGGAAGAAAATTTCATCTTCATTTGTACTTTAAAAATTCCAGATTTGCTCCAATTGTATGGATATTCTTCATTCTCAGACAACAGAATTAGTATTTTAAATCTTTGTAGCAATGCTGTGCAGCATAAATGCTTTTACTTGGCTAAAATCAAATATGGCATGGATTTACTTGCTTTTGAGACAAGAAGCATTAGGATATTCTGTCGCCAAAGTGCTAAAAAGCCTTCTCCTCTTTCCAAGACTAATTATAAGAACCTCAGTCTATGTATATTTTCTAAGGCAAAGCCACAGACATTACTTTCTAGAGAATTGGTTTGATGGAAGATTGAATGGGTATTTATGTGTGTATGTGCATGCAAGACCTGGCAGAAACAAAAAAATAACAGTAAAAAAAAATAGAAGACTTAAATGGTTAAAAAAATTGCCTGCATTCAAAGTGAAGGACAGTGTAACCAACCCCATCACTTCCAGAACATTGCTCCCAGCAGCAAAAATGAGGAATACATTGTTTATGCCAAAATCAAAGGTTCTGCACCTTGATAAGGTCACAGCACATATGACTTCTCAGTGAAAACCCTTCATCCTACCACCAGCAGATAGGAAAGAAGATTGTAGACTACAGTCTGTACCAGTTTTTACATGTTAGCCATCAAGAAATTTCATTCCCAATTAGAAAAAGCAGGCAATGGGCAGCAATCTGCTAGAGGACCCAAGAACCTGAGGAAAAAGACTGCCCATAACAGACAGTGAATCCTAAATGAGACAGAAATCTGCCCAAAGATTAGAAGATCTCAAATACAAAATTCAAGAAGAAACAATCATGAGCCACTTTTGGAAATGAAAACAAACCATGAAACCTCTACCATAATTAGGCATTTTCTCGTAAGCCTTTAGTGGTTTCAGAACAGCTGTGGGGGAAATTATCTCCTTTTGATGGGTCGGTGTGCAGTACAACTGTCCCTTCAAGTTTATAAGCTAAATTTATAAGTTTATAAAGACTCTCATTAAGTTCTGAACTTTTGTATGTATTTTTAAATTTTATTTTCTGTAGTAGCAAAAGAAGCATCAAAGCAAGACACACTTCAGATTCTCTTTTAGATTTGGATTTATGTAAATACCAACTTTGTTTCTAAAAAATGGAGATATAAGACAGTAGATAAAACATCTGCCACCAGAATTAGACCATTTCAGAAGTTAAATGTGGCAACTGATGTCTTCCAGTCTAGTTATTTACCTCTTTAAGTCTATTTTTGGTATTTTATTATTTTGCATTGATTATATAGGTTCACAACCCTCATGAAGGTTATTCTTCTCTGCTTTCTATTCTGTTCCATCCCTACTGATCTTAGACCACGGGTACTCTTTTGTCCTACTTTATTTTCACATCCCAGCCTCCTTCTGAGCCATTTATAATCTTAAAAACCTCTTCATTTGTCTCATCTACTTTCCAGCAGGTAGAGAGAGTCAGATATACCTAAAGAGCCCCACCAGAAAGAAACATATGTGATTATCAGTGGCTAGGGATTCTTTTCAGGTTTTGNTGCTGAGGGTGCACTCAATTCCCTCATCCATGTCATTAATGAAGATGTTAAAAAGCACCGGTCCCAAGACAGACCCTTGGGGGACACCGCTCGTTACCGGCCTCCAAATACCAACTTTGTTTCTAAAAAATGGAGATATAAGATAATAGATAAAACATCTGCCACCAGAATTAGACCATTTCAGAAGTTAAATGTGGCAACTGATGTCTTCCAGTCTAGTTATTTACCTCTTTAAGTCTATTTTTGGTATTTTATTATTTTGCATTGATTATATAGGTTCACAACCCTCATGAAGGTTATTCTTCTCTGCTTTCTATTCTGTTCCATCCCTACTGATCTTAGACCACGGGTACTCTTTTGTCCTACTTTATTTTCACATCCCAGCCTCCTTCTGAGCCATTTATAATCTTAAAAACCTCTTCATTTGTCTCATCTACTTTCCAGCAGGTAGAGAGAGTCAGATATACCTAAAGAGCCCCACCAGAAAGAAACATATGTGATTATCAGTGGCTAGGGATTCTTTTCAGGTTTTGTCTTATTTTCTGCTGACTGTGAAAGAACATACCATGGACTAGATGCACGGCCCATGAATAACTGAAACTAGGACCTCTTCAGATTTCTGTGCTTCTGACATTTGTAACTTCCAGGTTTAAAATCCTCCCTAAATTTGTCATCCAGTTTAAGTAACTTCATTTGTAAATGTAGTCACACTAATTGAATGGAGAAAGGGGAAATAATACATACTTTATGTATTTTAGGAAAGAAATTACTCTGCATGTTCTGTGGTTAATATACTATGCTGATACTCTCTAAATCTCAATTTATTCCAAAGACAGTGCAGGGTAACTGTTAATCACATACATAGATGGCTAAAGGTAGGTGAAGTGATTTAATTTCAGTGTTTTCTTATACCATGTATTAAATCTGGCTTGGAAAATCTATTATAATTTGAAGACTTGCAAGTATTANCCACCCTCACTGTAAAGAATTTCTTCCTTATGTCTAGTCTAAATCTATCCCCCTCTAATTTATATCCATTGTTTCTAGTCCTCCCATCCAATATTATGTTAAAAATTCCTTCCCCTGCCTTTCTGTAGGACCCCCTCAGGTACTGATAAGTTACTATGAGGTCCATTTGCAACAAGAAACATGCCTTATTGCATTTCTCTACAGTATTCTTCTTGTGTTGTAATTTTTTTATAAAGAATCTTGTTTAAATCTGGAAAAGAATTACTGTCCCATCCCCACTCTCAATCTACCCCAAAAAATCCATGGAAAATAATATCATTAAATGATGTAGATTCATTTTTGTTTTAATTTTTAAGTAAAGCATATGTTACCGAATATAAACAAACATCTGCAAGACAAAGGTCCATTCTGTACTGTATATATAGACCAAGTAACATCTTTATGTCATTACAATCTTGTGTGATTTATCAAATATGTGAAAGATAGAAAGCTGCATGGATCAGATGACTGAAAATACAAAACAGAATTTTACCTTTAAGTTACTGGTTCAAGTCCAATTATGTATAGCAAGCTAATACTGCTCATGCTCTGAATCTAGTATCAAATACACATGTAGCAGAGAAGTCCTGCTCTGTTACTGGTGTAAAAATAGCAACATCATTAAATTCTCTTTAATTCTCTTTAATAATTATGATAATCACAACTGACACAGGAGACCAAATAGCTAATGCTAATGTGCTGCTTGGGACAGTTTCTCTAGAAACCAGATTTAGACAATTGAGGAGGCTTTTGCCTGCACATTTTCCAAAATTAGAAAACATTCTCTATAAAGACTTTCCCTAGGAAAAGAATTACTAGAGGTGAACACCTCTGCTTTGGTACCCAACAGCTACAAAGATTAATCAACTAAGAAAATCTGAGGAAGCGTAAAGCAGATGACAAATTTCAAGCTAGTAATTTCCTCAGATATTCAGAGAAGTGGCAGTCATTGTAAATTATCCAAACCCCTCACAAGGGAAATGAACATTATCTTAGATATAATGCCTAGTTATAAACTGTATTTTGAAAATGCTGTTGAGAATACTGTTTCAGTAGAACTGCCACAAAACATACATACAAAACCCTTGACAGCTTTCAAAACCTCTGGGTTTTATTCAGAAGTTCAGAATAGGGACTTTTATATGATTTTCCAAAACTGGTGAAGTAGTAAGCTGCATGTGGTAGCATTTTAGTGCAGTACTACCCTGGGTCAATGAAAGTCTGGAATGCATCTCTTCCTCCAGGTTTCCTCCATTTGGAGAACATCTGTCCCATTTCCTTTGTTCCCAAAGCCTCCTTTTGATTTGTCCCCAAGTCCATTCTTGGTTAAGCTGTCTTACTATCAGTGCTGCAGATGGGAATATTGTGCATATGTCTGCACAAAGCAAGAACCTACATCCTTACTTACACAAATGGGTTATTCAGTCATAGTTCAGCTGAAGTTCATTTTGCTCACTTGATCACAAAGCATTTTGCAGTTATGATCCTAGTGTGTGTATCAGGGCACTTTTATCCATAAGCTCTTCACACTAGTAGTATCTACAGCTTATTGGAGTACAGCTAAAGGGTATGCTGAGAATGAGGTGTACTCAGTCAAAATCTCACTCTTTGGGGTTCAGAGTGCTTCCTGTTCTTCATTACTTACATCTTCTCTATTTTCAGTGAAATGAAATCATAGAATCATAGAATCATAGAATAGTTTGGGTTGGAAGGGACCTTAAAGATCATCGAGTTCCAACCCCCCTGCCATAGGCAGGGACACCTCCCACTAGACCAGGCTGCCCAGTGCCCTGTCCAGCCTAGTCTTGAACACCTCCAGAGAGGGGGCATCCACAACCTCCCTGGGCAACCTGTTCCAGTGCTTCACCACCCTCACTGTAAAGAATTTCTTCCTTATGTCTAGNTCTTCGTGGCCCTTCTTTGCACCCTCTCCAATAGCTCAATATCCTTCCTGTGTTGAGGGCTCCAGAACTGGATGCAATATTCCAGGTGGGGTCTCACCAGTGCTGAGTAGAGGGGTAAAATCACCTCTCTTGACCTGCTGGTCACACTCCTCTTGATGCAACCCAGGATTTGGTTGGTGCCTTCTTGGCTGCGAGTACTGGCTCATGTTGAGTTTGTCATCAACTGACACCCCCAAGTCTTTCTCTACAGAGCTGCACTCAAGCCACTCTCCACCCAGCCTGTATCTGTGCTTGGGATTGCAAGATATTTGAAACCATGACCACTATTCAATTTAGACTAAAGTACTTCTGTGCAAAAGTGAGATGGTTATTTAGATGTTCTCAGGTATTCTAGGATCATAATGTTTAATATAGCTAGTAACAGTATATAGCAACACAACAAAATTCAGATTAATATGAAGTGTAAAATGTTTGCTTCCAAAGTATTGGTTCCTCTGCAACAAGCCTGGTGAGTCAGCAATACTCTTTTAATGAGGGATGACAAGATGCAAGAAAATTGCTATATCTTCAATTTTATCTTGATGTTATCACATTGCAAAATCAACTGAATGCATTCTTAGATTAAACATAGTAAAATTAACTGATTTGATCAACTGTGTTGAGTGGAGAGAAAAAATAAAGTTTCTATTTCCATGAAAGAAACTGACAAATTTTATAGGATTTCTCTAAATTGAGATTTTTATCTTGTATTTTTAATTCATATCCTTAATTTTTTGCACTATATAATATGGCCACTGACTAATTAAGCTAACCAAAGCCTCAGATGCAGGAAAAAAAAAGACATATTTGCAGGATTATATAATTATGCTAATATTTTTGAAACAGAGCATGAACAGTTACATTTGATTTGGATTTGTGGTAGTACAGTTTACAATTATATGGTCACATGGCTTGTACTTTTCTCATACTTCACAATAAATTATTGTTACACAGAATGTCTCATTTTTACCATAAATCAAATTTAACTTCAAATAAATTTGGAAAAAGACTCTTGCTAACAAAGTATATGCAGTGTGAACACAGATGTACATACAAAACCCACCTTTAAAATGCTGAGATAAAAATGAATTAACAAGTTGGATTTTCATGAATTGTTTACACATCATCCAAATTTGCTATAGCTGCTAGATAAATTGCAGCTCAATCACCATACCTCAGGACATATATGACCTCTAGTGGGAGAATATGAATAGCTGGGACAAACAGCTGCCAGTGGAAGGAAATAGTAATATTTCCTGTTTTCTCTTGATTTCCCTAGACAAAGATTGAGACACTACTACCTGCTATAATTCAAGAGAGTTATTCTTCTGCACCATTAACAGAAGAACCTGATGAGGAAGCATCAACTCCAAAATTAATTGATGGATCTTCAGCACAGGGGTCTGGAGTTCTTGGACACCAAACTCAAGATGGTTAGTGGGAAACAGTTATGAGTTTCACTGTGTAGCTTTGATTTGAATGAGTCAACTTTGTTAATGTTTATGAATATCTGCTACTCTTTCTGAAAGGAGGTACATAATTCCTGTATTTATTTTACGTGAAATGTCTGAAGTAAGATAGGAGTCTAGGCAAAATTTTTCCACACTATTTCAATATGAAAATGACTGCACACCAGTGATGATTTTTAAAATAGAATTTGATTAAAAATTAGGCATAACTTAAAAATTTGCTAATGGTTGGCAAAAGGCAACATCATTTTTTATTATTTGGATTTCAATATCATTACCAACTAATTTACCTTTGTAACTGTTTTATGATTTTTATAATGTTTTCATATGGAATATAATCAAAACATTGAACTATTTTGGACCATGAAAACTGAAAACTATAAAATTTAAAGAATTTAGACGTTTTGAGTAAAGTTAATTTTCTTTTCTTCAAACAAGCTGTATTGTAATAAAAACTTTCTAAATCTATCTCTTCCATTTAGTCACTGGGATGCTAATAATTACCAGCTACTCTAAACTCTTGTAGTAGTAGAGTTCTCCACTGCTGTGATGGGTCTTTTATTGTGTGGCTATCAATACACAACAACAGGAAAAGACTACTATGCCTAACACACTAACTGAGTGACATAGAAGACATAGAAGGAAGGGGAAAAAATAAAAGAAAAAAACCCCAGAAGAGTTCATTATTCCAAAATCATCTCTAGTCATGTTTTTACACATATGACTAGAAATCCTTTACCAGGCAAAAAAACACCAAACTGCACTGTCAAAACAAATAGAAATGAAAATGAGAATTTCCCGTGAGAGTTCTGAGAAAAATCCCCACAATTCCCTTAATTTTTGGAAGCTGCAGGATGCTACAAAATATTTCACGTAAATATTATATATTAGGAATCCTGTATCAGTCGACATTTTTAAGCATTGACTGCAAAATAACTAGTGCAACAAATTATTGGGAGGCTTGAGTCTGTAACATACCAAATCAGATTTGTTTGTGCTTTTATTTTTTTTTCAGCATGACATCTTCCTGTCAGATATTGTTGCTGTTGTTGGCTTGATAATGGTTAGAAGACTACAAATCTGAGGAACACAAAGCCAAGTCCATTTATCTTGTTGAAATCTTTTCGAATCATTCCCATACCTCATTCATTTTTCAGCCTACATCACTCCTCCAAGATCAAAAACAGAGCAGAAAGGGAAACTCTTATCCTGTCGCAGGAAACATCAGCCATCCTAAACTCTACACTCATTTAGGCCTAGATTTGCTGGAATGACTCAGAATGTGATTTTTTATTTTTCCCAGAATCAGGCTTGCTCCCAGTAGCCAATTCAAACTGACCTGTGGAGGAAAATGAAATGGCTTTTAATTTTCATTAACTTCTGGTGATAACCAAAGGTTTTGTTAACATGTTCTCCAAGTTAATTAAGACAGAGAGAAAAAATTTTCATAGTGCTGAATTTTCATGATTTATGGATCAGAAAACATATTTAAACAATATGTAAGGAAATTGTGGTTCTGCCCCATACCTCTGTAGGAAAATATTGCTCTCTGTGCAAATCATCCAGAACTGCAATTTACAGAATCATACTTGAGAAATCAGCAAGTTTCATCCCTGGCTTTTTTATTGAAGTGCACTTGCCAGCTTAGTGTGAAATTATCTTTTGTTGGTTGTTGTATCCCATTTTTCTACAATATTATACTGAGAAATACTGGTTTAAAACAAGTTAAATGAACTTCTAAGAGACATAGGCTGAAAAAAATAATAGTTTTAAGAGGAATTCTATCCCTTTTTTGTTGCAATTATATAACATGGTAATCAAAAAAGGATGGAAGTGCTTGTTAGCATAAATAAAATATTATCACTATGTGCTTAGGAGGCCACTTTATTGTAGTTACTATATTGTTCCTATATATTTTAGTAACAGACTTTTCTTTTAAATTCTTTGATAGGCCTTCCCACTTGCCTTTTCTGTACGTGTCTAGGGACCACTGTCTACTGTGATGATCATGAGCTTGATGCTATTCCACCATTGCCTAAGAAAACCACCTATTTCTACTCACGCTACAACAGAATCAGGAAGATCAACAGAAATGACTTTGCTAACTTAAGTATGGGTAGAAGTATTGTTGCAATTACCTTTAATTGCTATAATTTCTGGCTTATACTAATCAAAGACATAGTGATTCACTTTATGTAATCTTTGATGATGTCAAGATTACACACATAAACACATGTATGGAAACGTGATTTGTTATTTTTGAGTGTAAATGTAGATTCTCTGTCAAATTTTTAAATTATCAGTAACAAAGTTCATCTGTCTTTATGGTGTTACTTGTAATCAGATTTGGAAATGCAGGAAAAGATACAAAACTTCATGGAACATTTGTAGCATATTAATAAGTAAAGGAAAAAAAAAATCCAATTTCTCCAGTGGGTATATTTTCAAGTATCTGAAAAGGATACAGGGGAAAGGAATTTTATTTAATCTTTCTATTTTTGCTTTAAATTGCATATTTCTTGGTTTCCTCCAGAATGACACTGGAAGTTCTTCACTAAAAGAAAACTGATAATCCAAAATTATTTGTCATATAATCCTGGCCAAAATTGGTGGATTATGGAGCTTGTATTTTTGTATTTCCTAATTGAGATTCTTAAAGAAACTTGATTTTTCAGGAAATATTAATTCTATTGTGCTTAGGGATGAGGTCTGCTATACACTCACCAATCTGAATATCAAACCAAATTCTTTGGGTTTTGTTTTGGAAACAACTTTGCCTAAATAATGCTCAATGATTTAATGAGGAAAAGTGTGGAATCATTGCCAAAACATGCCATTACAATAATTTAGGGAAATTCAAAGATCCTTTTATGATATAAATCTATAATTATTTGACTCATGCAAACCAAGATGAAGGTTGATTAGGAACAGAACCAGTATATAACAAAATTAAAGGGGGAATAAATACTAAGAAGAGAGAAAATTTATTTTGGCTACAATATACTTCTAGTGTAAGAATTGATAATAAAATAAAATCTGAAAATTATTCTGTTTGGAAAAGAGAAGTAAGCTACAAAATAATGCATTTTTAATTAATGCATATTAATGCATTGATATTCAGGAATTGTTTAATTTTTCAAAACATAGGTTTTAGATTTCCCTTTCTTTGATAGGAAAAAACACTTTGAGTGTATTTTAGTAAAAGAAGTCATATTAAATTTCTCAAATATACGAAAATACTGGAAATAAAGAAACATTTAACAAGGTGGTAGAGAATATGTTGAATTCTCTTTAAATGTTATTTTTGCAGAAGATAATAATTTAAAAGATTCACAGAAGATATAGGAATTTTACAATTATTGACTTCAAAATCTTGCCCTGAAAGATGGATGAGGAATGGCACAGACAATTCTAAACAGTATGAGAAAGAAATGCTGTTCCTTTCCTTAGGAAAACTGTCCAAATATGGATTATAGGATCGCATACAGAGAGAGCTGTCACACAGTGTGTCAGGAATTAATCTAATTCAATTCATTTCAGCTGTAATTTAAATAACACATTTGCCTTTTGCTTTAAAAAATCCAGGAAATATATTCATATATGATGGTTGTATCTTATTTCTCTGCTAGACAATTTAAAAAGGATTGATTTGACGGCAAACTTCATTTCGGAGATCCATGAAGATGCCTTCCGGAGATTGCTCCAACTTGAGGAGCTGGTCCTCCGTGAAAATAGGATTAGACAACTCCCTGAATTACCACCTACCTTAACATTCATTGATGTTAGTAAGAACAGGCTTGGTCGCAGAGGAATACGTAATGAGGCATTCAAAGTAAGTCTGGGTTTGTTGTAAAAAACTTCATTTCCTTTCTCCAAAGGATGTGGCCAGAAAAGCAACCTAAGTGTTCATCTACAAAATTAAAACTGAAGATTACAGACACTATGACTGTGCTGGATGCTGGGAAATCTATAAGGATGGAGCAAGATGTATGAGCACTATCAGATGAACATGATAACTCTTCTTATTTTTCTTTACAAATATCCACACAAGAAATGCGATGGCACACCATGCTTGTATCTGTGAACCAACTACCTGCATGACTAACCAGTCTCCAGAAATTTGCTTGATGTTCCTTACAAGAAGTGAAGAGAGAAGANCAACTTGAGGAGCTGGTCCTCCGTGAAAATAGGATTAGACAACTCCCTGAATTACCACCTACCTTAACATTCATTGATGTTAGTAAGAACAGGCTTGGTCGCAGAGGAATACGTAATGAGGCATTCAAAGTAAGTCTGGGTTTGTTGTAAAAAACTTCATTTCCTTTCTCCAAAGGATGTGGCCAGAAAAGCAACCTAAGTGTTCATCTACAATATTAAAACTGAAGATTACAGACACTATGACTGTGCTGGATGCTGGGAAATCTATAAGGATGGAGCAAGATGTATGAGCACTATCAGATGAACATGATAACTCTTCTTATTTTTCTTTACAAATATCCACACAAGAAATGCGATGGCACACCATGCTTGTATCTGTGAACCAACTACCTGCATGACTAACCAGTCTCCAGAAATCTGCTTGATGTTCCTTACAAGAAGTGAAGAGAGAAGAGCAAAACTATGGATGCTGCTGCTTCAGACTTTGCCATGTATCTACATGGGAGCTTGCTAGAGCATATATAAAATGTAAATACTTTCTTAGCTCCTTGAGAAGCAAGAAAGTCAGAACCTCTGAGCAATCATCCCTCCTCAAAAATTTTGGCAGATAGAAGCAGCCATGTACCACTCCTAATTGCAAGTGAAATCTGAAGTTATTATACAATATAGGCTAGCTGCACATGTTAGACCTATCTCAGATGCACTCTTCAATTGCACCTAAAAAGGAAGTTTTAACCAGCCACCTTTCAATTCCTCCTTTGGAAGACAGGTTATTAATGAGGCAACCAACAGCTGTCACTGAGCCATCTACTTTCTCCTATTCCAATATAATTCAGATGCTGGGAATGTGAATGACAGGCAAAAATCTGTCTCCCCAGTAGAGAGGCCTAGAACCCTTTTGTTCTGCACTCATATGATTTTATCCATAAATGGGAGACTCAGATTTTATATTCCATCTCTCAAGAACCTTCACCTCAATAATCTCAGCATTCTGTCAGTAGGAATTAAACAAGAACAATGAAGTCAAAAAGGTACCATGACAACACATATGTAAAAAGGGGGCAAAATGATAATATTTTACTGATCCTTATTAACCTAGTCAACTTTATATCTTACTGTTGTTACAATTACCAGATGAAGCTGCTTCTTCCACTAAATCAAGGAAGAAAATGATTGAGCTTTTCAAATGAAATGACCAATTTATTTTTATCTTAAGACATTTATTATGCAGATACAATTTGCTTCAATGCCAATACAGTTCTGCAAAACTGATTACGCTTGCCACAAAAGCAAGAAAACACAAAGAATAGGAAGCCTTTCTGCATAATGACTAGACGAGGCAGTATTTTCAGTCTAGAACAATATGAAATTACATCTCTAACTATTAAGTCTGTAGACATTTCAAAGAATATTTTGTTTTTAATTTAATCCAAACACCTAATTTTTAACAGCAACACTTTTCAGCATATGCAAATGTTCATGACTGAATTTGAATTTCTGATGTTTTCTACCATATCAGGCTGAAACAAAATATGCTAGTATCCAGTACTACTCAGTGTGGTGATAAATTTCAAAGTTACTTGCTAGAGATTTTCAAAAATTTATATAATTATCTCGACTGTTTCCTTCATTCTCTAGGATCTGCATGATCTACAGTATCTTTACATCACTGACAATAGCTTGGATCACATTCCATTGCCACTCCCTGAAAGCCTCCAAGTTCTTCACCTTCAGGTAGGCTACAAAAGTTAAGGCTTCATATGTTCAGATAGTAAGTAAAAGGGAAATGGAAACTATTGTCTTGCACCATTTCTTTATCCAAAAGTGTACTTAATTCTTTAAACAAAATATTGGAAATATACTATTAATTAGTGAATACTCTATTTAAAAGAAGTAAACTTTAGTTCAGCTAAGCTTCAAGTATTTGCATTTGTAATATGGTATTTTTCAAGCATAAAATCCTAGGTTTATTGTCAGCACAGATTATTTTCACAGCTATCAAGAGCAACAGTGATTTAAAAGACTGCAGCAGCAGAAATCCCTCACACTGCTCTTCTGGAAACTTCCAACAGGAATTCTTTTAGATACCCATAGAAAGTTGGTATATCTAGCACGTTTCATCCTCTTACTAATTTCTAATTGCTAACAGTTTTTCCAATAAAATGTTCCATTTCATTATTTTGGAACATCCCATCTATAATTTGGTAGTCTTTTTTTTTTTTGATATTTGCTTTTACCTAATCTTTTGCTTCTGAATTCTTCCTTTTAACCTATTCTACCTCTTCTTTCCCTGTATCTCCTCTTGTAGCAATGCCCACTTACGATTACCAGATAATATTTTTATTTACTACATATTGCAGTAAAAAGACCTTTGAATAAATAGGCTGATGTGACATGCTTAATTTGATCTCTATCAATAAATAAATCTTTAAAAATACTGATGCTAGATTATATTTTTCACCTGCTGTGCCTGTAAATTTAACATTCAGTGCTATGAGGTGCAGACCAAAGATAGTGAGGTAGACTGTCTCCACACCAATTTCTGATAAGTAAAGGAGTGGAGAAAGGAAGAATTTTAAGACAGCTCTCATTTCTAGACAATACTGTATTTTAGCAATACATTGTTGAAAATGGCTTATTTCAAGAAAAGAATCTCAGTGAAGATAAGAAATAATAGAAAAATTTCAATCAAATGCATTACATTTTTCCTATTTTTATGCAGATGTGGGCTAAGTTAAGGTGAATGGGCCTAAGGGAAAGAAAATTTATCACAGATCAAACTACAGATTTGTGCCTTTGCAGGCTGAGGTGTTTCAAACAGTCAGGATGATAATTACAGTTCTCTGATTTTTGAACTGGCCTTCCAGCTCAGATTAATAAGGTCTCTTCAACATGAGTCCAGAAATGAAACTGTACTATACTTCTATCAGCTGCCTCCTTCTGCAAAATCAGTCTGACTTACTCAGTTCTGAAACTTTGTACTGGCCAAGAAATTTTCCCACTGGTAGGAAGATTTCTCTGTTGCTGACTTGCAGACATAATCTGGTCCTCGGGTTCAAACAAGTATCTCTCTAGACACTGAAAATACATCCATGAATTGCTATTTGTTATAAAAAAATACTTTCGAGAAATTATTCTGATAGCTTTTCCCCCCTTTTTTTAGAATAATAACATTCAAGAGATGCATGAAGAAACTTTCTGCAAAATGAAAGATTTCACTTATGTACGTAGGGCTCTTGAAGACATCAGACTGGATGGCAATCCCATCAACCTCAGCAAAACACCTTATGCATACATGTGTCTACCCCGTTTGCCAGTTGGTAACCTCATTTAAGCTTTACAGAAGATAACACTGTGATACAATATAGGAACCTTTAGACACAGAGAACTATAAATTTACTGCTACACTGAGCAAGATGCATTTTTTAAAAATTTCAGCAGTTTGGGAACTATTTACATTAATAATGAAATTGATAACTGAGATAAAAAGAGTAATATGAAAATCTAAAAGACAACTCCATTATCTACACCCAACTGTAAGCAGTATAGCAACAGCTAGAACAAATTTTTACTATGAATACTGTAATGAAGGTAATAAAAGATCAATGTAAATGCAAAACTTTATGCTGAATTATTCAGAACTAATGTATTAATTCCAAACTTAAATAAATTTATATGTTAAAAGCTATTACAACATAGTAAATAAAGAAATAAAAGCAAAACATGAGTACAGAATTTAATATTTATTGCCTTTTAATTTACTTAAATGTTTTTCACACAGAGACACATCCATGTTTCTACTTCTTTCCTGAAGCATCCCTTAATTTTGGAAAAGTAGGAGTAATATTCCAAAGAGAATATTTTCTTTCCTTGAAGAAATAATGAAAAATAGAAACCAAACCTGTACCAGATTGCACCCTCCCCAATATCTAAACCATTTATTTAAACTTTTCTAGTGATACACCTGGATGTATAGCTCAGT
>VZTY01005855.1:0-10087 GCA_013400935.1 Turnix velox
CAAATCCCTCTCTCCTTCACTCTCTCCTAGTCAAATCCCTCTCTCCTTCCCTCCCTCCTTCTCAAATCCCTCTCTCCTTCCCTCCATCCTTCTCAAATCCCTCTCTCCTTCCCTCCCTGCTACTCAAATCTCTCTCTCCTTCCCTCCCTTCTACTCAAATCCTTCTCTCTTTCTTGATTCACTCCCTTCTCTCCCTTCTTCTTGATTCCTTCCCTCCCTTCTTCTAAAATCCCTCTCTCCTTCCCTCCCTCCTTCTCAAATCCCCCTCTCCTTTCATCCCTCCTTCTCAAATATCTCTCTCTCTTTCCTTCCCCTCTTTTCCTCCCTCCATCCCCTCCAAACACCAGCTGCTGCTGTTTGAGACTGACTTTTACATTTGGCAGCCCCTTCTTTTTAAACAGAAGCCACTGCTAAGTGTTCACAGACAATTTCTCATTTGGCAAACCCAAGGGAAGGCAGTGGAGCTGCTGGAGTCAGGGGGAAAGGAGTCAGCCAGGACACAGGGTAAATAACTACCTCCCCCCCAACTCCATCACCCCTAAAAATGGCAGGAGATCTCCCAGGCTGCTATTTGAAGTTGGATTTACAAGTGATGCTCCATCACACTCAGTGGGTGTTTTACAACCTTCTCCTGGCTGCTTGTGGCCAGGGCTGGGACTTCTGCCCAACCTGGGAGCCCAATCTTTGACTTCTTTACAAGAAGTAACCTCTACTCTTGAGTTTCTACTTGAAAAGTTCATTTTAGGACTCCACTGAAAAGTATTCCTCAATAAAAATAAAAGGTATCACAGCAAGAGAGACACATGTTGGTGCTGGGTCTGTTTTAAAAGTCTTTAAAGTATTTGTTCTTTAAATTTTTAAAGTTTAAAACAGTAGCAAGCCCTGATGTGAAAAGATACACCAAAGCCAGCCCTTGTCTGGAAAAACAGAAGAAAACAATAGACAGGAGTGAAAGGATATATTTTTTTTTATAAAAATGGCTATTGAGTGTAAATGAACAGGATGTAGATTTGCAGCCTTTAAAAAAATCTTTAAAAAAATCTTTAAAAAAAGAATTAAAAAAAAAGGCAGTGGGAGCACAGACAGTGCTTGAAACATCAGGGAGCAAAACAGAGAACTTGTTCATGCTTAATAAATACATAAAACACATTTTTAGAATCAAAAAGAACCATGAATTTTTGAGCTAGAAGGTATAGTTAGATGAAAAAACCTTTACATTTCTTTTCATATTATTGAAGGGGATAAATTGAAATTAAATCCATTGCCACATTTAACTCACCTGACATGATAATCTGTTGCTGGCCTAAGGTCTTTCAGGTTATATTCTAATTCTTCTCCACTGTAGGAAAAAAAAAAGGCCCCAAAACAAAAAAATCAATAAATTATGAAAAACAGTATCACACTTAGCACTTGACTGTTGATTTCCCTCTTATCATGATGTGAAAGAATCAAAAATGACCCCACCACAGAAAATCAGCAGTAAAAAACATACCAACAACTTGTTGACATATTTAATATTTCTTGAAAAGTTTATAAAACTCCATGAAAATTCAAGTTATTATTTTTAATGTTAATTTCAATGCTATCCTTCTATTTTGTTGGTATCTGCATAGAGATTATTGTGTTTTTCAATGCTTCCAGGGATGAAAGGAGCAAAATTGATACAATACTCCTGTATTTTCTCCACATTCTCTATTTCCAAACACTTCATAAAAGCTGAGTGTCAAAGTAGAGTTTCTTGCACAACCTTTAGGCTTATTTTCCATCTCCTCCCCAATTCTGTGAGGGTCCTGACAAGGAGATGTTTAATTAATGCCTTAACAGCTGGATGTGGATCCCTTTTTAAATCCCAAGAAAAGCAACAGCACAAAGATTTGGACATTTTAAGGGAAAAAACCAGCATATAATCTATTAATTGCCAACATAGACACCAGAGTTGAAGCTATTCTTTTCCCTTTTGCTGGTAAATGAATAAGCAGCTCAGTCATGTGTTGCCAGTTCTGTGAAGATGAAGATATGGGTCAGTGGCTAATAAGTCATGGAAGGGCTCAGCTTATTCATGAGTCTATTAAAATAAATGAGATAGAAAAATCTTCTTTTATTTTTATTTTTCCATGTTCATACAGCTCGATCCTCTGCAAATTCAGGGAGGTTTTTTTCCCTCCCCCTCTCTGAGTGCAAAACTGGTGTAATTCAACACATCACAAGCTCATTTTTGTGCCAATAGTAATAATGATGATTTGAGCTGCTCGTGCACATGAAGCAGAGGGTTGTGCTCTGGCCAGAATGCTGCTCACAGCTTTAAAACACATGCACAACCTTTCCTAACAGGGAGAAAATGTCCTGCCATCCCACCAGAGAGCACAACCCGTACCAGAAAGAAGTTCTTCCCCACATTTGAAGAGCTCAGAGGCACACATTAACCTACAGAGATTCTGGCTCCCACACAGCCAGTGTAAATAGCAAGGAAATAAAAATATAAATATAAAAATCAGGCTGCATTCCCTAAGTTAAAAAGCTCTTTTTTTTTTTATATTACCCAAGATGGTTCATGCTGAGCTGCCTTCAGCATACCAGGAGGTAACAGCCAAATCCACAGAACCTCTTAAGAAAGGAGATAGTCTGGGTCTCAGGAGGTAATTCCATAAATGTTGTACCACCTGGAGTCTATTTAATGAGATTTGGGAAGGATTTAGCTATTGCACAACCACCAAGGTCACATCTCCAAATTCTCCACCCTCCACGTCATCAGCAGAGGGGAAAAAAGAAAGGCAGAAGCCCATATGTACTTGATCACAGAGGGATCTCTGGATGGAGAGGCAGAGAAATCCCTCTGAATTTTTACTGAGGATCAAGAATTTGGGTTTTTCTGGGAAGCCTTTAGAGCCAGGCTGGGTGAGGCATTGAGCAACCTGGTCTAGTGGGAGGTGTCTCTGCCTGTGGCAGAAGGGTTGGAACTAGATGATCTTGAAGGTCCCTTCCAACCATTCTATACTGATCAGTGTGCTCCGTCATCTGCTCCTCTGAGATGTGATAAAGCAGAAAATTCCTCGAACTGTTGCTGTTTAGTTTCCAAAGCAGGCTTTACTGCTCTTAATTCTGCAACTGCACCAAAGGATTTGATGTTTAGCCTAAGAGGAAAGGTAGCCTTTCCATTGGCAATGAGAGAGATGGCATCATAGAGCTGCAAGGGACCTTCAAAGGCCACCTAGTCCAACCTCCTGCAGTGGCAGGGACATCCTGCACTAAATCAGGTTGCTCAGATCCTCAGCAAGTCTGGCCTTGGATGTCTTCAGGGATGGGGTCTCCACTACCTCTCTGGGCAACCTCTTCCAGTGTCTCAGCACCCTCATGGTTAAGAACTTCTTCCTAATATCTAATCTAAACCTACCCTACTCTAATTTTAAAGCANTCTTCCAGCCTGTCCTTGTAGGAGAGGCCTCCAGACCCCTGATCATCCCTCTCATGGCCCTCCTCCAGACTCCCTGCAGCCTTTTTATGCTAGACCAAAGCTAGACACAGATGGGGTGTCATGAGAGCAGTCACCTCTCAATCTACCCTATGTGGGTAGGGAAGGGATTGTAATTTGGGACTGCCACTGATAGACATGCCAAAATACATTCTGAAAAACTCAAAATTATTACAAACAAAACCGTAAGTATAAAAATTGATGCCTTTACCTGTAAATGATCTTGTATTTTCCATCCCTCCCTTTATCTGATAAGGCAACCTCGTAGGTACAGGTGTAAGGCAAACCATTGTGGTGTCTATCTGCGTTGAGAAGGCCGGTGGGAGGTGACCAGGAAAGTAAAACTGTTCTTGCTTGAATATTTGTAACCTAGAAAAGAAAAGGCAGTTGCTCTCAATTTGAAGAAAAAAGCCATTCCCCAAGAATTTGCTTTTTTCCGCTTTGCAGTCGGCTTTCTCCTACAAGGAAAATTCATGAAGAGGTGAAAAGGGTTAGAAATGGTCATCAAGGACACAAACCAAAAGAGAGATTTGTAGCAGGATGTAATCTCTAACAGATGCAGAGACCAGAATGGATGCCCAGTTACTTATCTCAAATCAGTCAGAAGGTCATGGCTGGGAGTTTCCTGGCTCTCCTGAATGTATTATAGAATGTGCTGGGTTGGAAAGGACCTTCAGAGCCCATCTAGTCCAACCCCCTGCACTGAGCAGGGCCATCCTGCACTAGATTAGGTTGCTTGGAGACTCATCAAGCCTGGCCTTGAATGTCTCCAGGGATGGACCTTCCACCACCTCTCTCTTGGTTTGTGTCCCCATCTGAGCAAAGGATGTCTTGCACCGTTCTGCAGGTACCTGCTGCCATAGCCAAGGCAACAAAGAGTTCATTCTATGGCTCCTCTTTTTTTTAAAAATAATTCTTTTTCTAAAGCTTTCGTTAGGCAGATTCTCTAATAAAACCCTGATGGCTTTTTCAGCCTCCTGTTTCTCCTTGTAATTTGAAACAGCAGTAATTCAGCTTAAGAGAGTACAAAGCCACCCATTCAACTTGCAAGAGCATAATGGAAAAATCACAACACAAGTTCATCATGTAAATCAAAAACTACATTGCAACCCAGTGACTTTGTGCCCTGAGAGAAAGGCAGCACATGTGAGCTATAGTCACCCTGGGGTGTGACATCTTCATGGCAGAGGGATGAGGAATCAGAGAATGTGTTGAAATGGAAGGGACATTTAGAGGTCACCTCATCCAACCTCCTGCAGTGTGCAAGGACATTCTGCACTAGATCAGGCTGCTCAGGGCCTCAACAAGCCTGGCCTTGAATGTTTCCAGGGACTCCACCACCTCTCTGGGCAACCTAGTTCAGTGTCTTCCCACTTTCATTGGGAATAAGCTCTTCCTAATGTCTCTCCAATCCACCAGGGATTCTTTTTTAAGAAAACATAGAAATATATCTCAAGCCCCTCCATCAAAACTTTTTCCCCACCAGCACAGCCCCTACTGAGCTCAGATGAGTTTTCCTGCTACTGTTTTAATTTGCTTATTTGTTCATGATTTTTCCAGCAGGACAGAGAGAAGCCTGAGCCACAACTTGCTTCCCTGGTATTTATCTTCTCTTTGTGAGTCTGGTTTAGATTCTAGCTGGCTTTGAACCTGCTCTTGAAGAGCATGAAAAGCATGATCCAACACCTACTGACTGAGCAATTTGAGACACAACTCTTGCATTTAAGACTGAGCACCCTCTTGCATTTAATCAGAAGAAAATTATCCCAGAGAAAAGAGCCTACCAGCCCCTACTGATTCAGAAGATTTTTCCTACTACTGTTTTCATTTATTTGCTTTTTTGTTCATGATTTTTCCAGCAGGACAAAGAGAAGGCTGAGCCACAACTGAGTGAAGGAGATAAAACACCCTAAACACAGTCATCTCCCTTGGAAGAACTTCTTTCAGGGCTTGTTAGGACCATTCATTTATATCCACAGCACTCCTCTCTGGAGTTTTCACCTCTCTGGGCAATCCATCAGGGATTCCATCCATCCAATCTCTCCAGTCCATCAGGAATTCTTTTTTTAATAAAACATGGAAATATATCTCAAGCCCCTGTATCAAAACTTTCTCCCCACCATGTTTTTCTGGAGCCATGGCTTCACATAACCCTAGATTGACCAAGCCTCAGGCAGGGCATTGGAGGCATCATCCATCAGCAGCACCCAACAGCATCTTCCTAGGGAATAGCCTTCTCTAACCAAGCCAAAAGAGAGGGAAAAAATACCCAAAAGAGAAAAATTAAACTAAAAAATCCAAAAAAATCAAACAAAAACTTGTTCTGGCTGTTCCTGGAAAGACAAGACAACATTTTTACACCTGCCTTCTAAAAAAAAAACCAAAAAACCAAAAATCAGGGAAGCCTCATAGCCTCCACAGCCACAATTTTTTTCATAAGGAAAATGATGACTTTTCTTTCTCAATGGCAGCAAAAAGGTAAAGGATATTTATTTTAGCTGGCCTCCATGAGGAGGAATCAAAGCACAAGAGTTTTATGTCCTCTGTTAGCGTCAAGTTTCACCACTTCTATCATTTCACCAGACTTTTTTCCAACACAGGGAGCAAAAAGCTGTTATTTCAGAAGGTGCAAGATGAGTGATGGAGGTGCTTAGTTATGCATTTCCTTTTCTTGAGACAATTGAAACACTTTACCCATAAATGTAACAAAATACTAGGAAGAAGCTTTTCAGGGCTGCCTGTGTACAACCTGGCTTCTGGGTGATTTGATATAAAAGAGAATATTTAACTTCTCTAGGTGAAAATACACTGCTTCCAGCTGAAAAGCACACTGCAGCTGCCGGGTTTGATATCCAGACATCAAGCAGGCCAAAAACCTGTTTTTAAGAGGCTGACAAGTAGGTGACACCATGGGACTTCTCATCTTAATTCACACACCATGCTCTCACAAGTGAAAACATCTTCATCCTAGCAGCACACACACACAATTCTTGCCACAAAAGAAAACCTCTGCTCAATCTAATGTGAAAAATTAAGTGCAAAGCAAGAAGCTTTGAGTAGTATCAAGCTTTTTTTTCTGTAAAAATATGAACATGTATATTATTGTATGAATTTCCATGGATTTTCTTGCTCTAATCACATTTTCATAGAATGGGTTGGGTTGGAAGGGACCTTAAACCAAGAACCCACTAGACCAGGTTGCTCAATGCCTCATCCAGCCTGGTCTTAAACACTTCCAGGGATTGAGGGTGCATCCACAACCTCTCTGTGCAACCTCTTCCAGTGTCTCACCACCCTCACAATAAAGAACTTTCTTATTTCCAGCCTAAATCTCCCCTCTTCCAACTTTTCTGATGCTCTGAAATCAATGTTTTTACAAAATTTGGGGCCAGTGAAAAGTGACACTGAATTAAGAGAGTTTATGACAATATTGAAAGAGTCAAATAAGTTGATTTCTTGAGAAATAACGTATCTATCTATATAAAGATACATTTATATCACAACTATATACAAATACATATGAATGAAACACTGATGAAGAAATTCAGAGATAAAAGTCTGTATTTAAAATATTTTCATCAGAAAAATGGAGAGGAAGATCCAAACAGACTATTTTTTTTAAAAAAAAACCCTATATATTACTATATAAAAACCCCTATACATTGCTATGCCAGCCCAGCCCATCAACAGGCAGCTTCTTTTATTATGGAAATACTCTTGCATAAATGTTTTTCATAAATTTGGCCAGACTTGGAACTGGAGGCACCATATCCTGCCAATGTTCTATTGAGAATGTTTTTTTCTCTCTGACTACTCCCAAGGACACACGTATATAAGTCCATGGACACCAAAAAGCTCTGGCCTTTCCTGAACTTTAGCAATCTGTTAAAATTAAGGTGATTTTTTTTTTTTTTACTTGCTTAAAATAAGAGAGAAAGTATCTTAGGGATTAGTTGCTAGAAAAGCACCAAGACTATTTTTTCCTGAAGTCAGGGAGCAGGTTTTACCATGCAGAATAAAAAAAACCCAGTTGTGAAGCTGCTCCAGACAAACTTCTTACTGGGGCAGAGCCCAGAGAGGGACTGCCCTGCCCTGGGGGTGTCCCACACCCTGGTCACTATGGCTGTGGCTTAAAAAATAAACACCAGAAATGGCTCAATAAAAGTTCTGGCTGCACTGAGGACACAACAAGTGCAGCAAAACCCAGAGAGGGGTCACTGTCTGCATGAAAAAGCCTGGAAAAGGCAAATGTACTTTATTCTCTCCCCAGGCAGGGAAGGTTCTGTGCTTGTCAGTGCCAGAAAAGGGACTGGATTTATTTGTATGGCTAGAGATAAACCTGTCTTCACCTCATTCACTCCCTATCACATCACCTCTACTTTTTCTCTGCATTATCTGGTTTAAGACACCACTTCAGTGAGGAACCTGGAGGGGGAAGCACTAATTTTGCTGTGAAAACCCAAATTTATGGGGTTATGATATAGAATAATAGATCTGAGTTGGAAGGGATCTTCAAATGTCACCTAGTCCAACCCACTGCAGTGAGCAGGGACATCTTGCACTAGATCAGGTTGCTCAGAGCATCAGCAAGTCTGGCCTTGGATGTCTCCAGGGATGTAGCCTCCATCACCTCTCTGGGCAAGCTCTTCTGCTGTTTCACCATCCAAAACATGCCCTGGAAGTTGGCAAATGCTTTCAAATCCTGGGAAGTGAAATTCTTCCCTGTGCTGTGGGCCAAGAAAACTCTGAAGTGATCACAGTCAAGATGTGAGGTCAAGATGGAAACTGAAAAGGGTTGCAACAGCATGGGCTCTGCATCAAGTGAATTGTGCCTTATTTTTTCCCCCCTTTTCTTCCTGATCAAGTTTTTCTGAGATTTAGAATCATAGAATGGTTTGGGTTGGGAGGGATCTTAAAGACCATGTAATTCCACCCCCCTGCCATGGGCAGGGACACCTCCCACTAGAGTAGGTCGGTCAGTGCCTCATCCAGCCTAGTCTTAAACACCTCCAGGGATTGAGGGGGCATCCACAGCCTCTCTGAGCAACCTGTTCCAGTGTTTCACCACTACCACAGTAAAGAACTTTTCCTCTACCCAGTCCACCCTACAAGCAACTTCAAAGACACTACGTCCTTAAGAAGACATTGCTTTTTGCAACCTTCAGGTCCTACAAAGCTCTAAGGTGCCCGACAATCTATTTTCAAACACTACTGCCCCATTTCTAAAGCCTCAACTTGTGTACTTCAGAGCAAGTGTGAAGTGAACCTGCTGAGGATACAAGCAGGCACTCATAAACCAGCTCAACATCTTGAAGTCCAACTTTTCTCACCTACACCTGGGCAAACCAGCACTTTTCAATAGATACTGAGCAGATATGGAGAAGGAACAAGGCAGGTAACATCACAGTGGTGGGCTCAGTGTCCCTACTGAACCTAAAGATATAAATACATAGCTGTAAATTAAAAAAAAACCCAGTTTATTGTTTATTAATGGTTCCCTAACTATATTAATGTTCACACTGAACCTAAAGATATAAATATATAGCTTTTAATTAAAAAAACCCAGTTTATTGTTTATTAATGGTGCCCTAACAAAGTTAATGTCTCCACTGAACCTAAAAATATAAATACATAGCTGTAAATTAAAAAAAAAAACAGTTTATTGTTCATTAATGGTGCCCTAATTTTATCTGACCAAAACACAAGGAGCCAAAGCATCTCTTTCACAGGCTGGATTTTCTGCTCACCCCACCCTGTGTCATCTGTCCCCAAAATGGCCTTGCCTGCCTGGCCTTTTATAGCTGAGCCCTATAACAAAAGATTCTCCAACCAGGCATTTTGTAGGGTGGGTGAAAAAGCACAGTTAATTAGTTTCAGCGAACTTCTCAGTTTACAGAGTAAATGCCTGCTCTCCACACCATCAGAAAATCGGAAAGTTGCGGGGGTAGGGAGGTTAGGGAGGGGATATTGTGTGTTTGGGGATAATGATTTTATAAAAGTCCCTGGGAAAGAATCCCAACCCCTGCACTACTTTATTAAAGTTACAAGGCTGATGAATATCACTCCTTTCAGGTGAGGAACAATGTTTCTGCTCAACTTTTCATTATCTTTCAAATTTGGGGTTAGAATTCACAGGCATGGGGTGGTTTGGGCTCTCTTTGTATGTGTGAGAACTCCACCACCAGCAACATTCAGTTCCTCCCTCGAGGGCCATGCTTGAAAGACCTGGGGGTCAAATGAATTCATGGTGATTACAGGGGGTCAAGATTTCACTTTTGAACTGTGGCTCGAATCCTGTAACTTCAGAGAAAAATCATGATGATTAATAAATATGAGCTTTTGGGAAGTCCAACACGTGCCTGAGGTCCAACTTGCTAGACCTATGGCATTTCCCTGTGGGAGGTGATGTCCTCCAGCCTCTTGGCACCCCCAGTCAGTTTGGAAACCCAGAATCAAGTTTCGTTTCCCTCACTGAAGTATTTGTTTTAGAGAGTTTGTCATCTCCAAGAAACTTATCTGAGGTCTTCAGCTGAGTCTTGTCACTTGTCTCTACATAAAATGAAGCAACTTCATTTCTTCTAAATCAAATTGGTTCCCCTGGTATTTATCTTCTCTTTG
>VZTY01005859.1:11660-23477 GCA_013400935.1 Turnix velox
GTCATCATACATGTCGTTGAGCTTCCCTGGGGGGACAGAGAGGGGACAGCTTAGAAGAGAAGGCTCAGGGTGAACCTCAGAGTGGCTTCTCAATACATGAAAAGGGCTACAGAAAGGCTGGGGGAGGACTTTAATAAGATATGGGATGGAAAGACTAGAAATAATGGATGTAAATTGGAAGAGGGGAGATGCAGGCTAGATATAAGAAAGAAATTCTTTACTGTGAGGGTAGTAAAACACTGGAAGAGGCTGCCCAGAGAGGTTGTGAATGCCCCCTTCAATCACTGGAGGGTAGGGATTTTTAATAGGGTCCAGGATGGCAGGACTAGGAGGCATGGATGCAAATTAGAAGAGGGGAGATTTAGACTGGAGATGAGAAAGAAGTTCTTGACTGTGAGGGTGGTGAGACACTGGAAGAGGTTGCCCAGAGAGGTTGTGGATGCCTCCTCAACCCCTGGAGGTGTTTAAGGTGTTTATGGATGAGGCATTGAGCAACCTGGTGTAGTGGGAGGTGTCCCTGCCCATGGCAGGGGGGTTGGAACTGGATGATCTTTAAGGTTCCTTCCAAACCAAAGTATTCTATGATTCTATTCTATGTTTCTAAGAAACCCCCAGCAGCAACAGAACATCCCCATGTTGTGATGTTCCCAAGAGCAGCTTAAGCTCATCACTCTCAGCTCCCAATCTTTATTCCTTCCCCTTATTCCCCAATCCCATGCCAAGGGGTCACCCCCAACATCCCTCAGACAACCCCCAGATGCCAGTGCCCCCCCTCTTGCCCCAGTGCTGAGAACCCACAGCCCAAGCAGCAAGGCAGAAGATCACACCCTACCTAGGAGAGGGGGTCCCAGCAGCACAGGGCAGCACTCCACGATGGTCACCAGCCCAACAGCACTGGAGAACCTCTGGGCTCCCACCAGGTCCATCAGGGTCTCGAAGAGGACTGAGCTGAGCCAGCCAAAGGCAAAGCCAAAGAAGCCAGCATAGATGCAGAAGCCAGCATAGGTGGTGGACATGGGGGCCAAGAGGTGGCACACCCCGTTGTAAATCACAGAGATGGCGAAGAAATACTGGATCCTGGGTCTGATCCACTTGGTGTTTGCCACCAGCCCCATGGAAGGTCTGGCCACCATGTCTACAAAGGCCAGGATGGAGAGCAGGAAGGCAGCAGACTCATTAGGAATCTTCTTGCTCTTTGCATAATTGCTGAGGAAGACCAAGGGGGTGAAGAGCCCGAAGAACATGATGACATTGCCAGACAGATAGAGCAGGAAGCCCCTGTGTGTGAACAGGGACAGGTCCAAGAACTTGTTGATGGTCTGGAAAAATGAGCTCTTCTGTTTCTTGCCCTTCCCACCCATGAGGTCAGCACTGGTGTCACCATCATCCTTTTTCACTGCCTTCCCAGCTTCTTGCAGCACCTCCTTGGTGGCCTCTTTCTTCCCCTGGTCTGGTTTGGGGCCAATGGGTCTCATAAGGGATCCAGCAACGCAGCAGTTGAGTAGAAGACCTCCCAGGATGAGGAAACTGCCACGCCAGCCAAAGATGCCAAAGAAGACTTGGTTCACAGGGGCCAGAGTGGAGAGGAACACGGGGCTACCTGCCATTGCCAACCCATTGGCCAGAGGACGTCTCTTGAAGAAGTACTTGCCAATCATGGTCAAGGCTGGGTTCAAGTTAAAAGCAAGTCCAAGGCCTGGAGGAGAGAAGAGAGAAGCTCAGAGCTCAACCACAAGCTAGAAACAATGGTAGATGGACTGGTGGGACAAGAAGGGGTTCACTCAGCCACAGTCAGGGCAGCAAAAACACACACAAGGATTTAGGAACCAAAAGGGAAGAACCACCCTGGTCCATAACTGGCCCCAACTGCCAGGGCACAACCCTAAACTGGGATAGAAATAAGAGATGCAAATTGGAAGAGGGTGGATTTAGGCTTGATAGAGGAAGAAATTCTTCACTGTGAGGGTGGTGAGACACTGGAAGAGGTTGTGGATGCCTCCTCAATCCTCTGCTTGACAGTGAGAGCAAGCCATGAGGCTACATCCCACTAGTGTTGATAGAAGAGAATGAAACAACCCTGTTTTGTGCTGAAAGTGGTGAGACACTGGAAGAGGCTGCCCAGAGAGGTTGTGGATGTCCCCTCAATCCCTGGAGGTGTTTAAGGCCAGGCTGGATGAGGCACTGAGCAACCTGGTGTGGTGGGAGGTGACCCCTGCCCATGGCAGGGGGGTTGGAACTAGATGATCTTGAAGGTCCCTTCCAACCCAAACCATTCTATGATTCTATGCTCTCCAGCCTCAGCACCAACTAGTAGTCCCATGTTGTGTCACTAGTATGTTCTCCCCACCCTATGTCACTACAGCCAACTTTTATTAGGATGTGTAGCAGGATTATAGGATTTCATAGAATCATAGAATAGTTTGGGTTGGAAGGGACCTTAAAGATCATCAAGTTCCAACCCCCCTGCCATGGGCAGGGACACCTCCCACTACATCATGCTGNGGCAGGGACACCTCCCACTACATCAGGCTGCTCAGTGCCCTGTCCAGCCTGGTCTTGAACACCTCCAGAGAGGGGGCATCCACAACCTCTCTGGGCAACCTCTTCCAGTGTCTCACCACCTTCACAGCAAAGAATTTCCTTCTTTTCTCCATCCAAAATCTCCTCTCTTCCAATTTACATCCATTATTCCTACTCCTTCCATCCCATATCCTATTAAAAACTCCTCCCACAGGCGTTCTGGAGCCCCCTTCAGCAATTGAGAAGCTCCTCTGAGGTTCCCCTGAGCCTTCTCTTCTCCAGGATGAACAACCCCAACTCCTTCAGCCTGTCCTCATGAGGGAGGTGCTCCAGCCCCCTCATCATCTTCATGGTCCTCCTCTGGACCTTCTCCAACAGCTCAGTGTCCTTCTTTCCCCAAACTCATCACTTATACTCCCTAATGGTTAGTGGGTTTAAATTGCTGGCTCATGAGGGGACCCACCTCCCTTTCAACCCCCTCAGGACAGGGCTATCACTTACCTCCTACAACCCCAACACAGAAGTAAAGCTCCTCCACTGTGTTGCAGAAAGATGCTGCAATGAGCCCACACCCCGAGAGGCAACCACCAACGATCATGATGGGTCGGCTGCCATACTTGTTCACCAGGATGCTGCTGATGGGACCTAGAAATCAAAGGAGATACACCCAGAGATGAGTTCTCTTTGCACAAGAGACAAAACACAGAAGGTTTGTTGCCATGGGCTTCAAGTTTTCATCCTGAGAAACTTCACCCAGTGAGGGGAAAAAGAGAGGAGGGACAGAGGGAGGTGGAGATAAGAGCAGGATTTGGTTGAAGCTCAGAAAGTTGGGACTTCTGCCTTCTGAGGGCTAACTAAGGAACTGCTGGACTACCAGCCAAACCCCAGGGACAGGGATTTGGGACTGGTTGAAGCTCCTGCCCCACACAGTGCTCCAGGCTTGGGCAAGTTAAGAGCATCAACCATCCATCTCTAGCAAGAAGTTTTGTGGGAGGTGTCCCTGCCCATAGCAGTGGGTGTGGAACTAGATGATGTTTAAAAGGTCATTTCCAACCCAAACCATTCTATGATGATCAGATAAAGGTGTGAAAAATCATCCTTGATGGGCAGAGAGTTCCCCAAGGACCCTCAGGAGAAGAGGCAGCATGTCCCCCCCCCAAAGAGAAGGGGAGGGGGGGCTTCTGTTTTCACTGCTACCCTGACAAGAGGAAGAGCCCAATTGCTCTGCAAACCTCTGTCTTTTTTTTAAGTGCTTCATTATCAGGAGCTCTAATCCAAAGCAAACAGTGATTAGATACTGCCAAGCATGCTCTACAGATACTAAAAAGTATTTAAATAAACTGAATGAACACCCATTGAATATTAACAGACCTGGCTTGGCCATTAACAGACAGCAATGTTGTCAACATGTTATTCACGGGTCCTCAGACGCTACTTGACCTCTTTGCCCAGTTTAAACAAAGCCTGGAGAGGGTTTCAGAAGCTCTGCAGCCCCCCACAGGCTCCTCCAGCCCCATCACACCCCACTCCTTACATCCAGCTCAGTGCCTACGTGCCAGCAGCTCCCACCCAAAGGCAGCAGCAGCAGGGAAAGGGCTGTGGCCCCATTCCCATGGGAGGCAGCAACAGGTCCCACACCAGGGGCTGTCACATCACCCCAAGCTCCACAGGCTTCCCTGAGGAGTGCTCAGCACTTTGCTAACCCTGTACCTTGAACTCAGCAAATGTGATGCCCCTGAACAGGGTCTAAAAGGCAAAGCAGCCTTTCCTTTAGGAAATCCAGCCCAGAGCAGCAGGCTCCAAGGGCAGGGAGCTGCCTGCTTGGGCAGTGCCAACTACCCTGATGGAAATTCCCTCCTTTTATCCCCCCCTTTCCTCATTCAAATAAAAAACAAACCCAACAATTCACTCCCACTCCAATTTTCTACATTCTGCCCAAATGTTAACTCATCTACTCTGATTAATCACACTGGGGGGAAAAAAAAAAAGTACAAGCCATGGATTAATCCTAATGTGGAGCAGGGAAAAGGGTCGTTGACATCATTACATCCACCTATCCAGATGGTGAGTGCAGGACATGCTGCTCCACTGCCCCAGCTCTGCCTGGGACAGGAGCTACTGCAGCTCTGTGTGATACCATCAGGATGTTTTGCCAGAACATGAGCTACTTTTTGTTTTTTTAAGCACCAAGCAAGCATGAAGATCCTACAGGGAAGAGCTCAAGGGAAAGGGAGGGGAACAGGATGCACATTGTGATCACTCCAGCACAACACAGACAATGCTGAGGGTCTAGGTTGAGGCTGGAAATACTGTTCCTATTCTTCAGGATTTGAAGAACTTTCATTCTTGCCATGGGGAAGAAGCTCAAGACCAACAAGCTGCTGGGGGGGGTGGCAACAATTCAAGGGGAGGAAAGAGTCAGCCTTAGGACTGGAGGAGGGAGTTCTTGGATGTAAATTGGAAGAAGCTAGATATAAGGAAGAAATTCTCCAGTGCGAGGGTGATGAGACACTGGAGGAATGGATGCAAATTGGAAGAGGGGAGATTTAGGCTGGAGAGAAGAAAGAAATTCTTTGCTGTGAGGGTGATGAGACACTGGAAGAGGCTTCCCAGAGAGGTTGTGGATGCCCCCTCAATCCCTGGAGGTGTTTAAGGCCAGGCTGAATGAAGCATTGAGCATCCTGATCTAGTGGGAGGTGTCCCTGCCCATGGGGTTGGAACTTGATCATCTTTAAGATCCCTTCCAACCTGAACTATTCATAGAATCATAGAATGATTTGGGTTGGAAGGGACCTAAAAGATCATCTAGTTCCAACTCCCAGACCATGGAGGAGTCCCCAGACTATTGGGGGTCCCCAGGTCATGGAAGGTCCCCAAGCCATGGAGGATCCCCAGACTGTTGGGGGACCCCAGGCCATAGAAGGTCCCCAAACCATATTCTATGATTCTTGCCCCAGTTGCTTGGCTTCTCCAGGCAGTGCCACCCCTGGGGACACCCAGAGGAACCAGCTATTGGGAGGGGAGAGGGAGAGGGAGAATGGCCCAGATTTGGGTCTCATTAAGGCAGTTAACAGGGTTTACAAGCTCGTTACAGCAAGAGCAGGGAAATGTGGTGGTGGCGGCTTCGCCAGCTGAGTGAGGACAAAGCCCAGCCTGTTCCCCCCCCCCAAAAAGGAAAAGCCTCGTGCTTAGCCCAGTGCTGACGTCAGCTCTTTTCCAAGCACAAATGCAAGGAGGACATGGGCAGTTGGCCAGCTGGGGATGGCAGTGCTACAAGCTCTTCTTCTTCTTCAAGTGGACACCAGCAGCAGGCTCCCCAAGAAGAGCTTCTTTCAGCTGAGAGACCTGGTGCAAAGCTGGGTTTGCAGGTGGGTACAAGACACATCAGGGTTTGGAGACCAACAAGGGGCTTTGGGGTGCTCTGCCCTGCAGGGAACAGAGCTCCTCAGCAGCTAAAAGCATGTTTCAAAGCTCAGGGATTAAAAAAATCCTCCAAGAAGCAGTTGCAAAAGGATGAGGAAGGGGAGTTGCTTCAGTTTAAGCATCATGGAATTGCCCAGGTTGGAAGAAAACTTTCAGATTGAGTCCAACCACCAAATCAACTCTGACAGAACCACCTCCAAACTGTATCTCTGAGCTCTGTGTCTCTTAAATCCCTCTAGAGAGGGATTCCAATGCTTGATAACACCTTCAGCACAAAATTTTCCCCCAATATCCAACTTAACCCTCACCTGGTACAATTTGAGGCTGTTCCCTCTTATCCCACAGCCTGTTTCTTGGGAGAAACACTTCCAGCATTAAATTTTCCCTCAATATCCATCCTAACCCTCACACCTGGTACAATTTGAGGCTGTTCCCTCTTATCCCACAGCCTATTCCTTGGAAGAAACACTTCCAGCATTAAATTTTCTCTCAATATCCATCCTAACCCACACACCTGGTACATTTTGAGGCTGTTCCCTATTATCCCACAGCCTGTTTCTTGGGAGAAACACTTTCAGCATTAAGATTTCCCCCAATATCCATCCTAACCCTCATATGGTACAATTAGAAGCTGTTCCCTCTTGTCCCACAGCCTGTTTCTTGGGAGAAACACTTCCAGCATTAAATTTTCCCTCAATATCCATCCTAACCCTCACACCTGGTACAATTTGAGGCTGTTCCCTCTTATTCCACAGCCTATTTCTTGGGAGAAGAGACCAACCAAGACCTCTCTACACCCCTCCTTTCAAATTGTTGTAGAGAATGANAACCCTGCAGCATTCATCCTTTCAAATTGTTGTAGAGAATGAGGATGTCCACACTTAATTTCCTTTTTTTTTCCAGGTTGAAGCACTCTCAGTTCCCTCAGATGTTCCTCCCTTGTGCTCCAAACCCCTTTTTGCTTTCTTCTCCTCATGTCTCCACATTTGCACCCTGGCACCTTCAAGCTGCCCACAGCACCACTGTGAGGAAAAAGAGATAGCACCAGGTTTTGGTGCTTAGATGATGAGAAAATGGGGGCAGATCTCTAAATACAGCCACTGATTGTTGTATTTAAAAAAAAAAAATTAAAAAAATTCAGTATCTTATCTAAAAGACACCCTATGAGCAAGGCACAGCAGCTCCCCTGGCCTTGGGGTGGGGGCTGGAAGCAGAGAGAGTTCCCAGCAGACTGTAACAAGGACAAGGGCAGAATTACACAAGTTGTAATTCCCCCCGGAAAGATTTTTTACTTTAGAGCTTTGCAGAGCAGGACAGATTAACCTGGTTTTAGCATTCTCAGCACTGAATGGAACTTTTCTGAGCCACCTCCCTCCAGCAAACTCTCTCAGGGAAGTTTTGCTCTAATGGGAGGGGATAANTTAAAAAAATTCAGTATCTTATCTAAAAGACACCCTATGAGCAAGGCACAGCAGCTCCCCTGGCCTTGGGGTGGGGGCTGGAAGCAGAGAGAGTTCCCAGCAGACTGTAACAAGGACAAGGGCAGAATTACACAAGTTGTAATTCCCCCCGGAAAGATTTTTTACTTTAGAGCTTTGCAGAGCAGGACAGATTAACCTGGTTTTAGCATTCTCAGCACTGAATGGAACTTTTCTGAGCCACCTCCCTCCAGCAAACTCTCTCAGGGAAGTTTTGCTCTAATGGGAGGGGATAATTCTAACTCCCAGCAAAAAAGGTTTTGGCTCCCATCACTACAGGAAATCAAACCTAGAAGAGGTTTGGAGCACAAGGAGAGAGCTGGGGGTGGTTCAACCTGGGAAAAAAAAAGGAAACTAAGTGTGGATCTCCTCATTCTCTACAACATGCATGAGGATGTGACGACAAACTCTGCTGCCTCCAAGCCACTCACCTCCTGCGTACATAACAGCCAACATGATGGAGGAGATCCATGAGACTTTGCTGCTGGATGCATTGAAGATGACCTCAATCTCTTTGAAGAACACGGTGATGGATTTGGGGAAGGCATAGGAGAAGCCAATGGAGATGAAGGCTCCGATGACAACAGCCCATCCCCAGCCCCCTTCGGGAGGGGTGTACCCCACAGGGCCTCCGATGGCCGGTGGCATCTTCAACTTAGGTGGTGATGACTCAGTTGGCCTTCAAAGATCTGCAAAAGGACAGAAATATTCACTGTGAGGGTGGTGAGACACTGGAAGAGGTTGAGGATGCTCTCTCAACCCCTGGAGGTGTTTAAAGCCAGGCTGGATGAAGCATTGAGCAACCTGGTGTAGAGGGAGCTGTCCCTTCCCATGGGAAATGGGTTAGAATTAGATGGAATTGAAGGTCCCTTCCAACCCAAACTATTCTCTGATTGACTCAGCAGAAAGCAGAGAGAGCTGCATCCCCATTCCTGAGTGTTCAACCACCACAACCTTGCTTGCCAGGCTGGCACCAATGACCCAGAGCAGGTCCAGGAGGGCAGAGCCCAGAGGCAAAGCACAAGGAGCTCACTGCACACCGGCCTCAGAAGTCTGGCCAAAAACAAATGCTCAGATTGCTACTGGCCTTTAAGAGTCCTGGACAGCAGGTATTTATAAACAGCATATTTAAGAAGTGATGCCCTGTCTCAGGTTGAAAAGGGCAGGCAGTGTCCTTTCCAGCAACAGCCAAAAGCACAGGGGTGACCAGCAATATAGGGCTGGAGAGGACAATGCTAAGGCAGAGAGACTCTTCAGCTTCTCCAAGAGCACCATCTCAGCACGGCTGAATTCTCAGGAAGCCTCATGCAGCCCAGAGCAGGAGCAAAACCTCCAGGCTATTAAATGCAGACACACCAGGGGACATAAATCCACATACATTAGGGGAGGACACCCTCTATTCCTGCAAAGAAAAAGCAGGCACAGCCACCAGCCAGCCCTCAAGGTCACAAGCATGGGCTAAACTTAGCCTGCTGAGCAGGAAAAACTCCCCCTCACTGCCCAGGGATGGGAGGTGGGTTCACCCAGAGCAACCCCAGCTCCAACAGGGCACCCTCCCAACCCAGCTGCAGCCAAAACCTCCTCCCCTACTGAAATAAAAAGGCTGGGGAGGGTTTCACAGAAGCACTCGAGTGGAAAAACAATTCACCTTAAAAGCTCAAAAGCAGAAGGGATTAGGAAAAAAAAAATAAATAAATGGGGAAATGCCATCCAGGCTTGCTGAAGTGTGCAATCCCCTTTGAGAGAGCAGTGCTGGGCTTCTCACGCCTTCCCCAGGCTGCAGCTGGATCAGCATCACCCCCCTGGAGCTGAAACAAGGCTGCTCCAGACAGAGAGAAGCACAAAGTGTCCCAGGGAGGAAACACAAGCAGAGCAGATGCTCACACACGTGGCTTACAATATGCAAAGCAACAGGAATCACTCCAGTCCTCTGAGCCCCTACAGATTTTAGAGAAAAAAAAATAAAAAAATCACTGAATCATAGAATGGTTTGGATGGAAGGGACCTTCAAGATCATCTTGTTTCAACCCCCCCAGAGACTCCCTTGCTTATAAACCTCTGTAGAGCCTTTCCTTTTTGGTTGCTGGTGCCCATGGGGATGTGCTGGCTCTGAGTTCTGCTGTGGGCACCCACCTGCACCCCAACCACATCTTGGAAGGTCTGGTGGTGGCTCACAAAGTTCTTTCAGAGCCCACTCATCTCTTTAGGCTTCTCTGCTCAGATTCCCACATGGAGGAAAGCCACCTTGGAGTAAGAGAACATTCCCCAGAGCTCTTTCAGGGGTCACAGCAGGCAGAGAGAAAGCTTCAGAGCAGTGTGTGCTGGCTCCCAGGAGGTGAGGTCTCCTATTTATAGCACACTCCCATTCAGGCTGACAGCGATTACCATCTCACCCAAGGCTGCTGACACTTCAGCATCTACCTGGTATGTCCCCTCCCTCCTGCCCTTGGCACAACACACCCTCCTTGCATTCACTCCATGTCACTGCTGCACATCCAAGGCAGGGATCTGAGTGTCCCCAGGCTTGCAGGGAGCCCCTGATTCCTTAGTGGCACTGGAGGGACAAGAAGCAAAGTCACCTGATCCAGCCCTGGGTCTGCAGAGACACCCAACACCCAGCCACACTCAGGTGATGCCACATGGGGGCAAGAGGAAGCCAAGCACAGTTCCTATAAGCTGCTAAGACAGGTTTAGCCTGACCCAGACACTGATTTCTTATTTTTTTTTTCCCCTGGCAGGGTATTTTCCTGCATCCCCAGCCAGTGGGACACATGACCATCACGAGCAGATCCCAGCTCCAACAAAGGAATCATTTACAAGACGCTGCCCATGGCACGTCCACGGCTGTACTATGGCCCAGGAGCCAGAGGAGCTTATTCCCCCCCTCATTAGACCCCCTTGGGGACCACTGCCACCTTCAGCAACCCCTTCAACACCAAGATAAACCCTTCTTGATGTGGTCTGCTGCAGGTGGATGCCCACAGCAGAGCCCAGAGCCAGCACATCCCCACAATTTGCTGGTTCCACTGCAAAGAGATCCAGTTGGTTATTCCTTCAGAAAGCAAGAAGCCAGTTTTCCTACTGGGAGGTGACATGGGACTTCTTCAACTTTCCCATTAAGACAGAGCCACATGACATCAGTTCCCACATCTGGGCTGGGTGATGTAAGTGGGGAAAAAATTGCCAATTTAAGTTAACAGCTCAAATTGATTATCTTTTTTTTTTTCTTCTGGGCTGGGTGATGGCAGATGTAAGTGGGGAAAAAAATTGCCAGTATAAGGAAATAGCTAAACTTAATTCTATTTTTTTTTTCAGCAGTCAAAAAGGAAAGCCTCTACAGATGCTCTTTGTGTTCCTTTGGCTCTGGATTTGGGAACCAGGCTGCCAAAAAAACCACTGTGGGGTTTGCTCACCAACATTTCCCTGCATGGGCTCCACGCTGGAGCTTCCAGCAGCCCTCTGAGCTTTCACAGGGCTCAGTGAACTTCAAAAGCATCATCTAAGCAGACTGATTTGTCTGAAAGATTTTTTAAAAAGCTGACAATGCCAGGTGTTGGCAAGAAAAGCTACCAGCAAGGAATATAATCGACTTGTTAGCACTAATTAAAACAACTGGCAATAAAAACCCATCCAAAAGCAAAAAGCAGGAGCTGCTGATGAGGCACTAGGGATTTTTTTTTTTTTTCTCCACTTTTTGCTCCTGAGACAGACACACACACAGAGGTTTAATTCTTCCACCCCTCCCAAGGAGTTGAACTGAAATTACTGTGGCTCAGTTCATGTGTTTGTTCTTTCCCTGGGAGCAGCATTCCTCCTCCTGTGGGTGCTGGGGTGGCAGGTCTATAAAACCAGACTTTGGGCAGGTTAGACATGACCTCTCTTGCATTGCTGAGACACCCTGAGAAACCCTGAAACACTCCAGCCCATGAAGCAAGACTTCCCCACAGCCTGACGCCAGAGGGTTTTACATGATGAGCTCTGCATGCCACAACAGTTTTTCCCTGAGTCATTGAAAATCCTTATTAAGGAAGGGCCCAGCTTTAGAAAGCTCTTCTTTCAAGTCACATTCAGGCTTCCTGATTTCTTCCTTTTAACCCTGCACACAGAAGTGGATTCAAATTGAGAGAGGGAGGGAAAAAAAAAGAAAATAAAAAGAAAGGAGAAAGAAGGAAAAAGGGAAAAAAGAAAAAGAAAGAAAAAAGGAAAAAAAGGGGGGGGAAAGGAAGAAAAAGGAAAAAAGAAAAAGAAAGGAAAAAAAGAGGGAAAAAATTAAAGAAAGATGAAAAAAGAAAAAGGAAAAATTAAAGAAAAAGAAAGAAAAAAGGAAAAAGGAAAATAGAAAAGGAAAAAATAAAGAAAAGGAAGGAAAAAATGAAAAAGAAAATAAGAAAAAATG
>VZTY01005864.1:4827-21412 GCA_013400935.1 Turnix velox
CCCTGAGCCTCTTCTTCTCCAGGCTGAACACCACACAATGTTCTTAGACCATATACTTAGAAAAATAAAAATTATAAAGAAAACAACCCTTCAGCTTAAGAAGCCTTTAATATGGGCAGTATTTAAAGAGATGTGTATTTTTCTAAATTATAAGAGTTAACTGCCTCTAGTAAAAGGAACCTGAAGGAAACTGGTTTAGTATAGACGGACATAGATTCCAATAATTACATATTATTTAACAGATAATATATAAGAGTATTTTAATTATAAGAGTAACTCCCTCCAGTAAAAAGACCCTGAAACTGTTTAGTATAGATATTAATAATTAAATGTAATTTCTCTTGCACCCCAGCAGTACTTACACCTCCTGGAGCTGTGCGTGTCTGAGCTGAGGCTTGGAAAACTTTAGGTGGTTCATCCCCTACTTTGGAGTAGGTCATGACAGAGGAGGAGCTGAAGGTGTGGGCATCTGGATGGAAGGACAGGTCATCCTACAAGGAATTAAAGAGTTAAAACTCATGGCTAACAGGCCCCACGTTGAGAAAAATCGATGCCCCTCTGAAAAATTACTGTAATATAGGGAAGGGACTCTGGTATGTGATATCCCCTCACTCTTATCTGAGCCTTTTCAACACACAGGTCTCCCCATGCCAACATACAAAGATGGGGAGGAAACAGTTCCAATTTTTACACTGCCATGTGCTATTTGGCAATGAGGATACAACCTAAGACTGTATTTACCACCTACAGTGTGTAATAAAGGGTGTAAAGAGCTCAGCAAAACACAACTTGAGCAACAATTGGTACAAGCCCAGTAAAACACAGTAAGAAGAGTGAGAAGAAAGAAGGAGCACTGAAAACAAAACCAGAGGGAAGTCTATTTGCAGGGTGGCATTTGGGTATTTCTACTTTGGCTGGTTCTGAGGGTACAGGAATACTTGAAACTGCTCCTGCACTTAAGGTGTCAGCTCTGGCAGCAGCCCCAGTCCCAGATCACTTACAGCAGCTGTGAGCACTGGAGAATAAAGCACACATTTAAATACTGCTGCTGCTGCCAAATAATCACTGACAAAATAACCACAATATAGTCTGGAGGGGGGAAAAAAAAAATAATAAAATCTTACTATCTGCTTGAGAATAGCAACCTTTTTCTTGGTAATGTTTAAAATAATCATCATTCCCCAATGCAATTGATTTCAGAAGGTGTTTTAAAGGACTTACAAATTTTCTTTGCATTTCCAGCATGCTGTTTCTCATATTGGACATCATCCTGTCCATTGCAAAAAAAGGCTCCCCAAAATCTGCATCCTGCCAAAAGAAAAGATACAAAAATTAAAATTAAAACCAAGACATTTGAATCTTCAGGCCCTGAGGTTGGCTTTTTACATGCATTTTTAATGCAAAGGTTTTCACAGACTGCAGCTCACACACAGATAAGCCAAAATGCACCTTTTTAAATGAAAAAATGGAAAGCCAGTATAGGGAGATGGACTGGAAACTCAGTCATAGAACGGTTTGGGTTGGAAGGGACCCCAAAAATTATCCAGCTCCAACCCCCTTCCCACAAACGTGGCAAATAAAGGAAATAAGCTCTTTCTGTGGTCAATTTTCAAGACCAATTTTCATATCTCTTCTAATTTAAGGGCCTTCTGCTGCAAAAAAAGTACTACATGGCCAATTTTCAAGACCAGTTTTCATACATCTTCTAATCTAAGTGATTTCTGCTGCAAATAAAGTACTATATGGCCTTTCACAGCTTATAAGCTGTTCAAAATAAAATCATTTTATGCAAATCTATTCTTGCAGGAGAAATCACAATGGGAACACACACTCCAGCTGATACAACTTTGGCAGAAATCAGGTTTATCCCTCAAAGATCAGCCTGGAAAAGTGAGAGCCATAATTTGGGATTTTAAAGGCAGCTGGATTGCTTCATGCTATAGATGCATTCAACAAAACAAATTCATTATTTTTACATGGAATCAAGAGTTGGGGTTGCACAAAACCTCAGGGTCAGCATATTTAAGTCTACTCCAGCATTTTCCTTTAATAAGGATTTAAAAAGGAGAAATATTTTATTGACTTGTATCCTTCCATGTATCTCAGCAGCAAGAGAAGTTTGCAAGCAGCCCACGAGCAGCCTCAGCCCATGCTTTAGCTGTTCAGACACAAGACAGATACTGACCAATCTACCAAAGCCTGCAAAGGGCATGAGGGAGAAGCTCGTTGCCTGGAAGAAGAAAAAAAGGACCAGCATCTTTTAGTTATGAAATTCCTTAGCAAACACAGCAGAAGTTAGCTTCCAGAAGTGCACTTTCATACACAGCAGGAGGCATTAAACACTTTCCTTAGAATAAAAACAGTCACTCAAGAGGAACAAGGTAATTTATAGTGTGTTACAATGAAGTTGTGTGTACAGAGAAGCAATTTATTTATCCTAATGATGTTGGGAAGTGATAGCTGTCACCACACTTAATAAGTCTTACTCCTATGGATGTACTAGAAACTGAGAAATATTTGTGTTTGCCACAGCAACCTCCCTCCTTAAAATTATTTTAAAACATGCCAGGGAGCTTCAGACATCACTCACTTCTCTGAAAACACTTCACTCTACTCAGTCAACAGAACTTCATCCATAAAAGTTGATTAAGATCAACAATTCAGTAACTCCTTTAATATAATTTATGTAATTAAATTTTACAATGTTGACATAGAATTTTAGAGCTCAAAGAAAAAGGGATGGAGATGACCTATCTACAAGCACTCTATGTATTACCAGAGATTATAAAAGATATTTCTGTAAAATATCCATGTGATAAAGGCAAGGATCTGTCATGTCAGCAGTTGCAAAGGTCACTACAAAGAAGTAGTAGGTAAATCTATCATCATCTAGAGAACAACACGAAGACAAATCTCCCCCCCAGGAGCAAACTATATTCTTCTGCAGTTGTAAAAATAGCTGCAGCTATAAACACCAGCAAATCCAGTTCCTGTCTAACACACTGATATTGAATATCCCCCATATGACAGGGCAGTGAGATGCTGGAAAACACATTCATGTTTCCAGGAAACTAAGATGGGAGAGATATTATAAAAGTCTACTTAAAGACAGACACAAGTGCCAAGCACTTCACAGCAACTCTAAAAGAACTAAAGGATGGAATTATCCTTTTCTTCAATACTTTTATGGATTCTGATTGCATCTTTGCCTGATATGCAGTGGCAGAAATAATTCACCCAGTGCAGTTATCCTTGCAAAGTTTATAAGTTCTACTGTAATAGATTTACCAAAAGCTGTTAAATAAATGCCATGACAATTAGATATATAGATATGATAGATATTAGATAAATAATTACATGATAATTAGATACATAAAAGTATGGCGGGGGGTTGGAACTTTATGATCTTTAAGGTCCCTTCCAACCCAAACTATGTTATGATTCTAAGGGACAGCATCTCTTAAGTTGTTTTACCTAATTCTTCTCTTTCCTTCCCCCCAAAAAGCTAAAAACTGACACTATAAAACAGTCTGACTAATTAAAAGCATCTAAGGTTGAAGACTGGGGTGTTGAAATAAATTCTGTTCCTGGTAAAGCAGTTCCAGGCTCACTGCAGGTCACTGAACACAGAATCACAGCATCAGAAACCAGCATGAGTAATTTTTAACACAGTATCTTACACAGCAGTGAAGATATCCATCAACTTCTTGCATAAAACTAATTCTTTTAAGTGGATAACTTCCTGAGGGAAAACCAGTAAAAGCAGTTTGAGACTCCAGCAAGGCTCAAATAATCAGTGCTGAGTCTTCTGTGGGAGCTGGCAGCTCTTAAGTGAAACATGAGGCAGATTAAAAGATACTGGAAAGATTTTAGCAGGTGTGGGATTCTTTTGTGCTTATCAAAATAATGCAGCACTCTGACACCTTCAGCTCCTCTCTCTGTAACTAGATGAAGCTTTTCTATGTTTCAGTTATCCCTGCCACCAAGAATGGGGTATAAAGGGGATTAGGATAAGGTTTAACATTCTCTTTCTAAAGAAAACCTCTCAGTTTCAGTGGTAATTTGTAGAAGCACTAGGTTATGCATCTGTTCTCCTGATCTTTATTACCTTATACCTAGAGGAAACATTAAGAATCAGACCAAATGCAGAAGAAAGCTTCTATTTAGTCACAAAATTGAAACAGGATTTAATGCATCTCTTTTCCCTAAAGGAAAATAATATTTTTCCAGTGGAGAAGAGAACCAACTTTAAAATCCTTCCTAAAGAGAGCAATGAGATAAGGAAGCATAAGATAAAGGAAAAAGAACTCTGGTTTCATGCACCCACTAAACCAAGGGCTAAGAACTGCTTCAGTAGAGGAAAGATCATGCCCCAATTAGCCACAGCAACATCTATATTTGAAACCAATCGTTGGTAGTGCATGAGCAGGGAGGAAAAGAATCTGACAGTTCCCCCTCTGACATGTAGGTGACAGCCCATGTTTATTGAGCTCTAACTATCTAGGCTTGAACAACGTTTTTTAAGCTGGCCAGCTTCCATGAATCCTTGTAATCTGTTTTGTCCAACTGTTCTGTTGTGGTTTTTTGGGGTTTTTCTTCTTGTTGTTTTTTAAATCATATGAGATTCGTTACAGTAAGAGATCACTCAGCTGCTAAATATTTTTTCAGTGCAGAGAAGGGAACCAACTTCAAAAACCTTTCTAAATACAGCAATTAGATAAGGAAGCATAAGATACAGCTGTCCTGCAACCCTCAAGCTGGAAAGATAACAGGTCATTGCCAACCTCTCACTTTCAGTGGTAATCTGTAGAAGTACTAGTTTATGCATCAGTTCCCCTGAGCCCTATGGTGTTTTATCTAGAGAAAACATTAAGAATTAGAATGAAGCTTTTATTCAGTCACAAAATTGAAACAGAATTTAATGTATTTGTGTAAATAGTGTTTGAAACATAGGTTTAGGTTCAATCCAACACAAATAACCCGACACAAAGTGCAGAGTAAAGGTATAAACACAGTAAAAGGAAATAAGTGCTTAGAGAGGGATCTGTTATTGGACATTTTTGTCAAATAGATTTTAGATGTATCAATTAAAGCAATCACTTGATAAATGTTTATTTTAGAATCATAGAATGGTTAGGGTTGGAAGGGACCTTCAAGATCATCTAGTGGGATACTTCCCACTAGACCAGGTTGCTCAATGCCTTATCTATCCTGACCTTAAACACCTCCAGGGATTGAAGGGGCATTCACAACCTCTTCCAGGGTCTCACCACCCTCCCTGTAAGTAAATTTCTTCCTTACATATAACCTGAACCTCCCCTTTTTAAATTTAATATTATATATTCAATACTCAGCAATGTACAGATTTGTTCCCAGCCCTAAGGAACTTTGTTAGTGTTAAGCAGGAGGCTATAAAGGGATGGAGAGAGAGATTATTCCCATTTCACCCAGTGTTGAAACACCCTGCCCCAGGTGGTAGTAGCTGAGCCAGGTCCCTGCCCCCACTGGTCCAAACTGGGAAGAGAAGGGAATGTGAAGCTGAGTGTAGTGGCAGTAAATGTAAATGCCATGTAGTAACCCTTTAGAGATTAAGAAACTACTTACTCTGCCATTTCCTCTCAGGGCAAGCTGAGAGTCTGGGCGTGCTCTCCGCTCCACTCTTCTCTCCCCACCATCTGCCTCACCCACACACAGAGCTCCTCCAAATGGCTCAGAGAAGCTCCTCATCATCTGCCTCATGTGCTCATGGTGTGCAGCAAAAGGATCCCTGAAAAGGAGAGAGATTTCACAAGTCACTGGGAGTTCACTCCAAGTGACATGAAACTTTTAAAAGCCCATTTTTAAAGTTACAAACCCTTACTCAGATTCTTTTCCCCTGTTCCTCACAATCTTCCATTTCTCTTCTCATCTCACAGGCTGGTTGGGTGTCCTAGAACTCTCTTCTCAGGTGCCATCATCACTCTCATTTTTTCCCGTTTCCTCATCTCTCACAAGAATATTCCATCCTTTGCAGCCACCTTTCACTCCAGCATATTCTTACTGTCTGCCAGGTACTCTAAAATTGAGCCATTTTTATCACTTCCAAAACTTTTTCTCCTCTCTTTTCTACTTTTATCTCCCAAATCCCAGCACAGTGCTACTCACCAAACTCACCGTTTTCCACTACATTCCTCCCCTCTGCCCACTCCCGTTCTACTTTTCACCCTTCTTGACCCACATGCTCAAAAACATCTCCTTATCCTCTAAATTCAATCCACCTCCTCTCATTTAGCCACCCAGACTTGCATCTTTGCCTTTCCCCTTTCCTCCTGTACAAATCATGTTCTCACTCCCTCTTGCTTGCTTGGGGGAAAAAAAAAAATTCTTAATGGCTTTTTGCTTTCCTGGTAGTTTCCTGCCCAACTATTCTTTCCTTTTTCCAAACACTCAGTTTTTTTATGGAATTATTATCCCCAAAGCTTGGTTTGCAGGTAAAACAGTGCTGGAGCTGCTCTCCTTCACTGCTTACTTCATTCTTTGCATTCTCCAACATGGAGGAAAACAAAATATTTCTAACTGAGGCCAAAAGAGGAGCAAAACATAAAACATCACTTTATCAGATGCACAACACAGATTACAACTGCTGCCTGTGGTCCAAGGCTACACATTATTACTTCATACAAAGAACATGCTTCATTTCCAGGCTCATTTTCCTCTTTGTTATTCCACTGAAAGCCACTTCATTAACAGTCATGTCATTTCCCAAATATGTTTATTTAAGACTTAATAGCACCACATCTTCCTTCTTATCAGCTTCCCAGTACTTCCCATTACACCTCACCCCCTCATTCTCTCCAGGACCCTGCAGCCTTTCCCATCACATCTCATGAAATAAAGCTTCAGGTTGTTGCTCTTACTTCAACACCTTAAAATCCTCCTAACCATCTTCCCTGCTCTCCCCATCATCCCTCACCTCTCCAGTGCCACAAAACTTGTGTCCACTTTCTTCTCTTTGCCTTGCACTGCCTCTTCTTGTGCTAAAATCATCTTTTTTCATTTCAAAACTAAAGAATTAAAGTTATGAACACAATATTGGATTAATTTTTGAAGATTTTTTTTTAATCCAACCACATCCCNATGGCTTTTTGCTTTCCTGGTAGTTTCCTGCCCAACTATTCTTTCCTTTTTCCAAACACTCAGTTTTTTTATGGAATTATTATCCCCAAAGCTTGGTTTGCAGGTAAAACAGTGCTGGAGCTGCTCTCCTTCACTGCTTACTTCATTCTTTGCATTCTCCAACATGGAGGAAAACAAAATATTTCTAACTGAGGCCAAAAGAGGAGCAAAACATAAAACATCACTTTATCAGATGCACAACACAGATTACAACTGCTGCCTGTGGTCCAAGGCTACACATTATTACTTCATACAAAGAACATGCTTCATTTCCAGGCTCATTTTCCTCTTTGTTATTCCACTGAAAGCCACTTCATTAACAGTCATGTCATTTCCCAAATATGTTTATTTAAGACTTAATAGCACCACATCTTCCTTCTTATCAGCTTCCCAGTACTTCCCATTACACCTCACCCCCTCATTCTCTCCAGGACCCTGCAGCCTTTCCCATCACATCTCATGAAATAAAGCTTCAGGTTGTTGCTCTTACTTCAACACCTTAAAATCCTCCTAACCATCTTCCCTGCTCTCCCCATCATCCCTCACCTCTCCAGTGCCACAAAACTTGTGTCCACTTTCTTCTCTTTGCCTTGCACTGCCTCTTCTTGTGCTAAAATCATCTTTTTTCATTTCAAAACTAAAGAATTAAAGTTATGAACACAACATTGGATTAATTTTTGAAGATTAATTTTTTTTAATCCAACCACATCCCCTTTAAGTCACACAACATTTTTAACCCACTCACTGCAAACAAAGCAGTAGTTTCCCTGCTGTTATTAAGCAGACCCTGATCTGCCCCACTCCCAGGCTGACCTCAGCCCTGGCCTGATAAGCAGCTTGAACACAGGATGAAGAACAGATGGGAAAAAACCACTGGACACACCAAGAGGGAAGAATCACGTGAAGTCTTCCATCAAACTCCATTTTACACCACAAGCTTCATGTAGGTTATCAAAAACACAAGGAAATATGAACTGAATTCCACCAGTAACAAATAAAATACCTCCCTAGCCCTTCCCAGTTCAGAAAAACTCAAGTTACCTACAGCACATTGCAAGCAAAACCAAGAATCCACATATTTAATGTACATAATAAAAACTGGCTGAATTTAACATGCATATACTGGATTATTATATGCTTAGTGCATAGAAGCACCTGACATCATGCTTCACACCTTGAGAAATTGTCCTTTTTGCCTTATTTCTGGCAGCTTCCCTTGGCCATTCTCCCTCTACTGCATTTATTTGACACACCCAAACCTGCATCTAAAACACTACAGTTTTGTTGGTGCCTTTTTTATTAAAAAAAGGTCTGTGAACACTTTTAAAATACAGCTTCTTACTATCAGAGAGAGAAGGAAGAGACATGCTGCAGGGTGACAAATTCAGGGGCAGAAGTGAAAATGGGGGTGAAAGTTACTTTTGAAGATACAGATATGATTTATTTATTATTATACCATTAGAGGGATGGGAGCAAAAAGTGGAGGTTTTTGGGAGAAAAAAGTGGAGGCTCTATAACTGCTTAGCACACAGAACTTGTGATCTTCATATATTAATCACTATTAAGCCGTTTTCAAAATTAACTCCTGGATGGAGACAAAGAATTTATCCATTTCTCACTTCATTATCCTGAACTAACAAAATTTTGCCCTAATAATTAATCTGACCTTCACCTGACATTCAGGTGTTTGCAGGGATCTACAGAGGGAATAAAAACACTCAGTCCCCCCAAAAAATTACACTCTCAAACAAGTACACCTGCTCTGTGGAGACAGAGACACTAAAATGCTGATGCAAACACATCCAAGTGAGGGTTTCTTGGTAAATTCTTGTAGGATTCAGGCTTGAGCCCCGAAGTTTGAGGCTCTTAGTTTAAGAGAAAAACCTTTCATGGTGACATAGTAAAAGTTATTCCTTACTTGAGGGTATGTTCCAGCTCAGTTGAAGTAAATTTAGTAATTTCAGTTTATTATTGCTGAAATGTATATTTGGTATTAGGGTTTATTTCTTTGTTTATTTACTTGGGAGATTATGTAAGCCTGAAGCTGCACAGCCACACCAGAGATGACACCTGGAACAATAAAAGCTGAGCTTTGGTAAATTAAAAACAGAGACCATGGACACTTGGCAGTGAAGATGTAACTCCAGCAGCTGCCCAGGCTGTTGGGGGTGAGACTTTGGAACCGGGCAACCCTTTGGCTGAAGACCAGGGCAGCTGCTCACAGAGAGAGGTTTCTTTTAACTCGGGCACTATTTCCAGTTCAGCAGTCAAAAAAAAAAAAAATCTCTCCTTCTGAGGCAACAGAAGCTGTGTTGGAACCTAATCTCAGCTGAAGTAATAAGCTGGTTCCCTTAACTCTATGCAAAACAGGTTCACAAGGATGGTGCCAAGAGAATTAATCTCTTAATATCAGTCTCACCCACAACTCCCTTCTTTTATCTTCTGTAATCTTGATATTTCCCCTATTTTTACCTCCATTAAAGTTTAATAAAGCAGAGGAGAGCAACTGATGCCTTAAAAGCAAACTACAAGACAAGAATTTGGTTTTATTTTGGGTTCACGCATAGTTTCTGCAGCGTTAAGATTTCTGCACACAGCAGATGAGTTGCTGCAACAACCCTGCTTGCTCCTAGAAACCAAACCCACTAAATCCATCCTGCCCAGCTTTAGAAACCCTCCCACCATGGGAACGTGCTTCTGAAGGAAGCAACAGATTCTCCTTTCAGAGGTACAAAGGCAGCCGGAGCTAGAATATCCCGTAACCAGGAGACACAGGCAACAAACCCACATCACAACCGCCTGGCTCCTCCTCCTCCACTACTTATCTTTGTTTCTAATTAAGCTCCCCAGAGTATTTTTCCTATAAACATGGTACTTGCTAAAGTTATTGGGGCTTCTCCGAGTTCTCTGATCCCTTTCTTACCTGCTACAAATGATGGTTTTTAAGAGGAGACAAAGTGGAGTCACACCGCGCACTGCATCCCCTACTGAGACTCGATTCCCGGTAGCAAAATAAGGTTCCCATTAGAAATAAAGCCCCGATTTCATGAACACAGCTCCGACCACAGCCCAGAGTGTAGATATGGCAAAGAGAAAGCACCAAAATCCCCTTCCCCAAGCACAAGGGGCGAAATCGCCTTCGCCATCCCCTTCCCTCAGAGCTCCCACCGGCAACGGCCGCGGCTCCCAACGGCAGCTCAGAAACGCTCTATAGGGGGAAAAAACTAATCTAGACAAGCCAGCAAAGCCCGTTTCTTAAAGAAATTGAAAAAAAAGAAAAAAATAAAACCCCACGCAACTCAAAGCGAAGGAGGTGCAAGACCTCTCCTCTGTAGATAGCACTGAGATAAGTTTTTTTCCACGCCGGGAGCCGCCAAACGTTACACGGGCAAACCACGAGGGGAGAAAACACTGATATTAAAGTTCGGAGGCGGCGAGGGCAGTTTAACCCCCTCACACCGCCATAGGGCACTCGGTACCTCCGCTGCCTTCGGGCAGCACCGGCGGCTTCACCCCTCACAGAGCCAAGGGACCCCCCGGTCGCCTCCTCAGGCGACGGCCGCCTCCTCTTCACACCCCAGACCCCTCGCAGTCCCCTCGGGGACCCCAGGACCCACCACCCCCGGCCGGGAGAGCCCCTCACCGGAAGAAAGGATCCTCCTCGAAGCACCGTCCGAGCGCTCCGAACATGGCGGTGTCCACAGCTCCAGCCGCTCTCAGCCCCCTCAGCTCCGCCGGGCCCCGCCAACAGCTCGCGCTGCCCCACGTGACTCCCGCCGCCGCCCCCCATTGGCTGAGACGCACGGGGCGGGGCGGGGCCCAGCGTTGCTGTGGTCACCGCCGCCGCCATCCCGCTCCGGGACGTTCGGGCCTTGCGGGAACGGGCCTCGCGGCGGGGCTCCCGTCGCTTTTTGGGCTGTCTCTCCCCACGCCTGGCGTCCCCCTGGGGCTGCCCTTCCCCTTGGCGAGGCGGTGGGAGAGGATTCCGGCCGCGGCGGAGGAGTAGGCCCGGCCTCCGCCTCAACTCCTATGAGGCCTGGGCGCGTGGACGCTGCCGCCCGCCTTCAGTCATTTTAAGAAGAATCTTTATATTATTTTTCCAGTAGATGGCAGTAAAATAAAGCGTCTGTGTTGCCGTGGCTCCCCCGGTAACTGGAAGACGGGAGCTTTTGGAAGAGTAGCGGCACCTCCGCGGGGAGATGCGGCGATGCCGGCGGCCTGCGGGGAAAACAGCCACGGCCTGTGGAGAAAGCGGCCACAAACGGCCCTTACCCACAAATACTGTGCCCAGAAGGGAAACAGGAGCCGAGGAGAGGGAAGAAGAGAGAGATCAGTGTGTCCGGGGGAGATTTGTCTGTCTGGACACAGCCTGTGGGTGAGGATCGCCCCGCAGCAACGGGGCCTGCTCCTCGGCCTTTCTGCGGGACGAATCGGCTGAAATAGAGAGGAAAAAGAGCTCTCTGTCTTCTTGGAAGGAAAGATCAGCCCAGCAGAAGCTCCTCAGCCAGCCCCGTGTGCGAGCACCGTCGCCAAGAGGGGGTTATCAGTAAAAGAATGGAGCAAATACACAGGGAGTGTTCCTCCATCTCCTCAAGTGACTGAACACGTGTAGAAGACCTATAAACTTACATCTGAAAGAGGACAGTTTAAAAGAAGCAGAGGTATATATAAGTGTGATCTTCGTTCTTAGGAAAATTGTGGGGAAAAGTTTGATGTGTTTGGAAAAATTCTCCTGGTCCAGGTGTTTCTCAGTGCTGTGAGTCTGGGGGTTGTTACTTCTCTTGCATCAGGTTGAAGGCTCTTCTGTCCTCCCTTCTCTTTCCATATCCCAGTTTTTAAAGGATCAAAATATGCCCCAGATCCAGCAGGTGGGATTGGAGAGCATGGGGGTATTTATATGACAGTTCTGAACGTTGGTGCTGCAGAAAGACCTCTTGCTGGTTATTTGGCCCAGAGTGGGAAAACGACATAAAAGATGAATGAACTGAGGCTGCAATATTTCTGAAAAATATCTGTAATTGGGTGAGCATTGATTTTGCTGTCGACTGCCCTAGACTTCTCTTTAGATCCTGGCAAGTGGTGATGTTGCAGCCTGTAGATGCACTCCCAGTTTGAGCAGCTGTTACAGGGGGAAGGTTTTTCCTGGCTGGAGCCCTGATCACCCATTGATCAGTCAGCTGAAGGCTGGGAACTCTTTGGATGTTGCTGATGAGAGATTGATCAGCAAATAAACAAATCAGGGGAGTCACGGAAGCAAACTCTTGCTTCTTTAGGGCTTTTTTTTTTTTTAATAAGGAAATCTTGTACCAGTTATGATACTATCAAGCTTTGTTATTGCTTGGAATTAAAGCTTTTTTCCAGGCTGCACACAAAAATATTCCTTCCAACCCAAACTATTCTATGATTCCAGATTACAAACATTATAGTGGAATCATTCACTACATTGTAATTAGCTTTTCAGTCCACAGATTTTTAAGCTCCTCTGAAGCTAGAGTGTATTCACAATAAAAATGCAATAAGCAGTAGCTTTGCCACACTGATTAGTTCATAAACAGTGCTTCTTTATTAATTACTTATTGTATTTTGATTAAAATGCCCAGGATCAATTAATCTTTCTGTTATAGCAACCCATGAAGGTGAAATGCCGAGGATGCTGGAGTGCTCACTCACTGCCTGCTACCAAAATTTCCTCTAAAATGGTGTCAAATACAAAATCTTACTTTTTCTTTACAAAATATTTGGTTAAATTGTTTGCAGCCTTCTACCAAAACCAAACGAGGCTTCTTTTTTTTTTTTTCTCTTTTACAGAATGTAGTTTGTGGATAAAAATACCAAAAATTTAGGTAGGACCACAGAGCCTTTGTATCAGTTCTGCCTCATAAAAAGAAACCTCTTTTGTACCACGATGAGACTGAGGTGTGGAGCTCAGAGTCCATCACTTTGCTGCTTAGTTTAATGGAGATTCTGACTCCCAAAAAATGAAATTTCTTTCCAAGAGCAGATGCAGAGTGCAGGCACGAGCTGTAGTTGCTGCTCGTGGGGAGAGGGGCCCCGTTAGAAGTGAGCTCATTATGAGAAGAAGCTCAGTGAGATGATAAATCCAGGACTCTATTTGCACAGAGTGATATCTCTAATTGCTCAGGCCTTCTTATGGTTTGTGTCTGCTCCAGTTAGATTTCTTTTTGTGCAGATAAAAAGACTTGTGTAAGAAATCACCTCGGCGCTGTCAGTCTGGAGGGCATCTCCAATGAGATTAATGATGTCTGCCTTAATACAAGAAAACTTTGCATAAATGAGATTATGCTTTCTGCTGGAACCTGCCAACTCTTATTCATTTGCTGTAAATATTACCTTTAATTAAAAGTTTTAAGGTATCTTGTTCCTGGACTAATGAGATCTACAGTGATTTCCCCAAGGAATTAATTTACCTTCTTAATTCTTACTCAATTTAGTGGTACGACTGTTTTAAATCTGATTCAGGCTTTAGAGCTTTGTTTGGAACAAAAGGTCATTTTGCCATATTGATGTTTTGTTGGTATTTATAATTCTCTGTTCTCTCTCACTTCCAAAGATTTGTCTTCAGGTTCCTGCCCTAAACATTTCCTACTAACACTTCTTCATCCTGAGGGGCAGCTACTGCAGCCTGCCTTACGTTTTTTTCTTCCACCCAGAGCACAGATCAACTAGAGCAGTGCTGAAAATTAAAAAAATAAAAAAAACCCCAAACACCTGTGTNAAGCAGGGCTGAAAATTAAAAAAACAAAAACAAACACCTGTATAAAATGCACCAAAATATGCAGAAAATACTGCTGAGAAATACAGAAATATTTCTGCCTTATATCTGGCCAGAGTTTTTCTGCCAGGCTTGTGGTTGAGCAGGAGGGATTCTTTACTTCTAGAGGTGGAAGCTGGATTCCTACACACCTTTAAACATTTTAAAAGATTGTACATCTGATGACGACATTGCTGGTGAGATTTGAAATATATAACTTGTAACTAAATTACAAATTTCCCTTGTTTTAAAAATAAACATTAAAAAAAAAAGTAGCATTACAAAGAAATACCCATCTTGCATAGCCAAGTTAAAACTCCATGGTTCATTAGCAGGAAAACTTTGCTTTTTATCTGATTGGAATCATGAGCCATCCCCTCACACTCTCTCCATGGCTTGAAGGTGGTGCAATGGTGCAAAGCTGCCTCTTGGAGACAACCACAGGGTTTTTCTGTTCTTGTCTCTGATGAAACCTCTCCAGAAGTGTCTTGTTAGCCTTAAGAGGACAAGTTAAACTGTGTTTTATGTAAGATGCCAAGTGGGGAAGGTTAATTCCTGCAAGAACCTGGAAATAGGAAATATTTCTGTGTACACTCTGGCTCTGTGTATAATCAGGACATATCCCTACAATCTACTGGCCTGTTTTTGATGTTGATTTTTTAAAAAAATTACTCTTAGAGCTGAGACTGATGGCTGTGGACAATTCCCAACCCTGTGGGTGTGGGTGGGAGATGTGCTCTGTGACCTCAGCAGAGCTAGAGATGGACTTGTCACCCATTTCTACAGGTTGTTGATAACCTTCCCTTTATAACTCACTTGCTGACCCAACTTCCTCCCATCACACACAAATTAGAGAGTTTTCAATAATGCATGAGCTAATAAATAATGCTTATGTGTGCTGTTGTCAGGGCAACAAATACTGTTTAGATGGCAAAAGGGATCCTCACAGCGTGGCCAGGGCTTTCAAAGTCTTCCATATCTGTAAGCAAAGCTTAAGAATTAGATGGTTTTTTTGTGTTGAAAGAAATGGGCAAGTAACTTCTGTTAGGAATTGTTTAGGTCAGGTAAGAATTCATTGTAAAAGAGGAGTTTTACTGTCCACCTAAAGAGAAAAAAAATCCCAGCTTTTGTGACAGAATTACTTTAAAACTGCATTTGTTGCAGAAAAGGAAGATGTTTAGTTATCCCTGACTATTGAGAACAAGCATAGAATATCTTTTAAAAAAAGCCATTTTTCCAATGGCTTTTTTGGAAAAAGGCAGCAGGCAGGGGCTCTGCAATGTCAGAGCCAAGGGTGAAGGTAATTTGAGAGGACTCCAACCATGAGTGCTCAGTCCCCAGTCAGTTCTGGGAGGATCAGCAGTTACTATTTAAATTTAAAAAGCATTGGCATAAGGGAGGTATCCCTACTCCTGCCACTTGAGTCCTTAAGGATAGGCTTAAAGATGCTTTCCAGAGGCCCGTGAACAGGAACAGCCTTTTGCTGCTGTCACACAGAAGTGATCACACTCTGCTTATTATAAATTGTCCCTAAATGTCAAATAAAAAAAAAAAAGTGTCATTCCCCTGCAAGCAACTAGAGGTAGACATGTAATAACACATGAATATTCTATTTAAATATCTCTTCACACACTCGCCCAGCTCTGTGACTGGGATGAGCAGTGAAATGAGACAGCAATAATTTATTTTTTAAAGTGCTCTAAATTTCACCAGAAAGGTAGAAGAAAAAAACCAGCTTGACATTTTGAGCTGGTTTTAGCTGCATTCAGTTTCCATTAATAGTCATGTTCTTGCTTTCTTTTCAGAGCTGTACCAGGGAAATGCAGCTGCTGCCTCCAGAGATGAGCAGTGTCCCAGGAAGGTGTCTGTCCCTCTGTCACCTCCAGCTCCAGCCCAGCAGCCCACTTTGTTGCTGTGGGAGGGGAAAAGTCCACTTTTTCTTCCTATAAATTCCCCCTAACACCACACCACATAGAGGGTAAGTATTTGGAGCTTACTTTTTGGAGCAGTATTTTTTGGTTGAGGAATTGTGGGCTGTAAGGCAGCAGAAACCCCTGAGAGGAGCTGCTCTGTCCTCTCACCCTGAATTTAGCTCTTATTGGGAAGAAAAGAAACAAATTCAGCCTCATTCCTCTGTCCTTCCTACCCAGCCTGGGCAGTGCAGTGTGACACAACCCTGGGATGGCAGAGACATCTAGTGGGAACGAGACTTTTAGAGCAGCAGCTCAGCAGAGACACCTTTTAAACAGCAGCCTTTTCAAAATAGTGCACTGAAAAACAGGGCCCAAGGGCCACAAACCTTCTCCTGACACCACACAGCTCCAGCCTATGTTGTACTTCTGAGGAAGCAAAAACTCCACCCCAGAAGCCTTTTTATTTTCACTTGGGCTTAAATGGTGGCCTGTTTCCAGCTGTCCAGCCCACACCTTGATTGAGGGAGCCCAGCTGAGAGCCAAGCACAGCTCAGTGCTGGTCTTTGCACTGTCATCCTTCCCCTTTCCCTTCTTCCTTTCCCCTTATTCCCTTCCTCTTCCCCTTATTCCCTTCCCTTTCTTTCCTTCCCCTTTTCCTTCTTCCCTCCCCCTTCTTCTCTTCCCCTTCTTTCCCTTCCTTTTCCCTTCTTCTCTTCCCCTTTTTTCCTTCCCCTTCCCTTCTTCC
>VZTY01005868.1:0-15053 GCA_013400935.1 Turnix velox
AAGGCACTTTCAAAGGTCCTCTAGTTCACCTCTCCTGCTGTAAGCAGGGACATCCTATACTATATCAGGATGCTCAGAGCCTCATGAAGCCTGGCCTTGAATGCCTCTAGGGATGGGGCCTCCATCACCTCTCTTGACAGCCTGTTCTCACTACCTTCAGAGTGAGGAACTTTCTAACATCTAATCCAATCCTGCCATACTCTAATTTAAAACCACTGGCCCTCATCATATTGCTACACCCTCTGACAGTCCCTCCCTAGATTTCCAGTAGACTCAATTCTAAAAAATAACAGTGAGAAACAACTATAACAGTAGCAGTGAGAGATGGCTAGATCCTAAAAGAAGTGGGACCAGGGGGATTGAATTAATTAAATGCAAAACATGGTCTTCAGAGTTCCTTAGTTGAATGTGTGGGGCCCTGACTGAGAACCCAGCACCATGGATTTTGGCTGCCCATGTCCAATCTGAAGCTGCAGAGCACTGCTGCATAGCTGGTCCAGGATGAAAAATGTGAGCCAGAATGGTGAAATGCCCACCAGGGTCATTCTGTATCTGGAGACTGTGTTTCACCTGTGTCTCTCACCCTTGCACCTAGTCATGCCCCTCTTTCACCGTCTGGAACAACCTGCCAGCTGGATCTGATGATAACTCCATCTTGGGATACAACATCAGTTCTGGTTTTGGGGAGATTTGCTGGATATCTGCAGATGGTCAGCAGGAATGGCTGGGGAAGAGAGCTCATCAGAGGAAAAAGTGAATTAAGGATTCATCCAATAGTCTCAGTCTCTCATTTTAATGTTCACATTTGAGTTACTCATCCAATAACTCCTGAAAGTGCAGGGGAAGAAATATAGTCATACTAGAGAAATACATCCTATAGGAAAAGAGATGCTAAACCACAATTCAGAAGAATGGCTGTCTGAAAGGGTTTATTTGTCTCTAAGGACAATTAGAGCAGAGATCAGCAGAAAGGTGAGCAAAATGAAGACAATCCAGATTGTCCCACTGTGAGCTCACAATGGAAAAGGAACTTGTGAGAAGCCTAGAATAGAAAATTTAACTTTCAGACTAAAGAATTGAAAAAGCAAGGCAGAAAGTTGCACATAGAAAATCAGTTTCTACTTTATTAATCCTATGATCAGGCAAAAGAACTTTTTCTGTTCTAAGCATGACAGAAGAGAAACTGTCTCTTCATCACACTAAATAGTAAATAACACATCCTAGTAGGTAATGAATTTGAGTAATCAAAATAAAATACAAAATACAATATTCAAAACCCAGTAAAAATCAATACTTTCTAGAGTTTAGACCATATAGAATAAAAACAATTCAGCACTTCACAGGAAGCTTTATTTAGCATGGCATATTGCAGAAGTGTTAGCTGCTGTTAAAATGCAGAGTTGTAATTTAACATCAAGTTAAGGATGTGATAAACAAATATTAGATGAGAACCTAAGATTTTTTTTTAATAAAAATGTTAAAGTATCAGTTGCTTCCATCTCATTTGAGCTTGAAGATTCAGCTCTTTCTGATTTAAGTGATCATAAAAATGTTAGATAATAGAAAACCTTGATGAGGCTGCATATCATATAGCTCTACACTGGAATTGACTTGTTAACTGATATATTATGACTGGATCTTTGTGTCAATCCCATCCTTTAAAGTGATTGTGAGGTTTGAAAAGAGATTAGTTGTACAGTGGTTTGAAAAGAATTTTTTAAAAACATGATCACCACTTAGATTTGTCACATAGAACTTTGGATTAGTTAGAAAAGTTCCAGGAATGACACAACCTAAGATTTTTGTCCTTACTTTGAAGTAAAATTTGATTATTTTTCTTATCGTGTACAGAATGAAAATTTCCAAGGAAGGTGGGGTTTTCAATTTTATAGAATAATATTTAGCTAAGCAGTTAATGAAATAAAAAGTCAGCTAAATAAAAAAATACACTTTGCAAGTAGTATTTGTTAATATAGCAATTTTCTATTTATACATAACTTTTTTAAGTGTTTAATTTAAAAATAGTTGAAAGAACTTACTTTGCTTTCTCAGAAAAGGGAGAAATGCCTATTTCTTAATATTTGAAGTCCATTTTGTCACCAATTAATTGTTTTTCATATTAAGTGCTATACCTGTATTAACCTTCAATATGCTCAAGAGCTGAAGTCACCAATGTTATAATTTTTATCATATGTAAATATATGATGTCACTTATCAGCATAATTTTCTTCTAATTTTGAACATCTAAAGATGAGAAATTCTAAGTGAGCAACCTGTTTAACAGAGGTAGATAGGTAACAAATGTATTTCCAGAATGAAATCAATCTCATCTCCCTTGTATTTTCCTTTAAGGTTTATATTAATCATCTTTGGGACAAAAGCATCTAAGTCTTCAAGATCAAAGTTAGATTAGCTCTGTCTTCTGATCATATAATCTGTACAGTCGTAAATTGCACTAAATAATTTCAAACATGTTCATCAGTGGAACAAACTGTCTATTGTGAGTTGAAATCTTCATGACCAGAAATCTTTACAAAGCATCAAGAGTGGTCAAACAAATTTCTGGGCATAGTACAGGTGTAAATAGAAGAAGGTCTCTTGTATGTCACACTGTATGATTTATTTTCCCCTTTCAGCTTTAAAATTAATTTTTTTCTCTTCTTTCTTGATACTTAAACTACTAGACTGTGAAATGGTCTTCCAGCATTTTAGATCTTTTAAAATCTTCTTTATGAAAGAGCAGAGAGATGGGAAAAGGTGCCAAGATTTTCAAGCGTTTTTTTAAAAGATTGCCATTAAAATAAATTAATAGGTTATTTGACCCTATATTGCCAGTTTTAAAAGTGATAACAGGTCTAAGCTAGCTCTTCAGAATCCTTTTTTCAGCAAACTTTAGATCTCTCCTAAAAGTGATGTTTCTCAATAGCAAGCTGTCATTCAACATTTGTCTCCTAGCAAGAGCAGGCAAATGACTATTATAAATAATGGCTACTATATATTAATTATTTAATGGCACAAAATTGATGACCATGCCAAAATTATTGTTTATAATTTATTTTACAATAACCACCTGCTAATTATCATTGTTTCAGTTAAAACAGTATAAAATCATGAAATGTCTTATACAGCTCAGTAAATTTCTGTTATTGAGGCAATATTTTGACATGGATTTTGAGGACTGTTTATTACTAATTTTCTAGTGAACTGAAAGAGGAACTCTTTTAGGGATTTCTCTTTGTGGCCCAGAATTTCAGTGATTTTCCTTTATGCAGTACTGTGATGGCTGCCAGGCATCCACCATGCTGCTCCCTCCCCAGCAGAAGGAGAAAATAAGATTAAAAAGAACTCATATGCCCATGATTAATAAAGAATTGAGCAAAGAGACAAATACTACTGAGCAAACAAGCCACTTACTACCAGGGTATGTAAATCCAAAAGTGATACACAATAGAGCAGAGTGGGATATCCTCCCATCCTTGTTTCTGGTGTAAAAAATAAATATGCAGCTGTAAGGATAATTTATTAGGCTTGGGCAAAAATTTACCTCTAAGAACTGGATGCTTTATCCTTTTGGAAGTTTTTTTTTTTATTTTTAATTGTATAAATCCTCACTGAATGGTTTTTTAGAAATGCATGGTCTAGTTTTCAGTTGCTGCAGCAGAAGTTAAAAATTAATCAAATCTACTATAACAATTGATTGGAAGGCTAGAGAGAACTAAAAAGTGATAATTCATAACAAAAAGCTAAATTACAAGCACCATAGGATTGAAAATTCTTTCTGAAACAGATTTCAGTGCAGAACTATGAAGATGATGAAGGGATTGAAGCTGGGTCTCTTAAGCTTGGGGAAGAGGAGATTGAGGGGTGACCTCATTAATGTTTATAAATATGCAAAAGGTGTCAGGAGGATGGAGCCAGGCTCCTCTCAGTGACCTCCAAGGATAGGACCAGGGCAATAGGAGCAAACTGGAACAGAGGAGGTTCCACAGAAATATAATAAGAAACTTTTTCACAGTGAGGGTGACAGAACACTGGAACAGGCTGCCCAGAGAGTGTGTGGAGTCTCCTTCTCTGGAGACAGAGGGATTGGACTAGATGATTCCTTGAGGTCCCTTCCAGTCCCTGGTATTCTGTGGTACTGTGATTATAGAATACAAAAAAACTACAGATAATAGATTAATAATATCAAGAAAAAACCCCAAAAAGTTCCTAATGAAGAGGTAGTTTAAAAAAACCCAAACTCTTCAGCTCATTTTCATTAAGTTCTATTAAGTTCAGGAGTCTAACTTTTGACAAATGTAGTCTATCACACTAATGTTTTATCAATTAAGCCCTGTCTTCTGGGAGCCTGGAAATTGTTTCTAATGATGTGAGGCAGCAATGTCTCCTCACTCACAATCAAAGTAGCTTTTTCTGGCCTTTGCTAATACCAGTGAGGTCTCTTTTTTAGTTAAAAAATAGAGGAGAGAAACATTCAATGACAATTATCACAATGAAAGACTGAAAAGCAGACTTTAATGTTTTTTAAACATTTAAATTATACTTAACACATCTTGATGCCTTTTTTCAAAGTCTTGTTTGATATACTATGATTTGTAAGCTATTAGTATGTATATGTTTCCTTCATTTCTATGTTTGTTGAAAAAGGATTTTATTGACACAAAATAACTCAGAAATGTTTAATGCAGCAACTCATATCAAGTAAATTAAGTCATCAAGTAATATTTAGTCATTTTTTACATTCCCTCAACAAGGTAGACATGCAAAATTATTAAAATGCTATACCTTAACATAGTGGGTTTTAGAACAATAATGATTTTTGTTAAATCAATAGTGACAGCCTTGAGAAATTGCAGAAACCTCCTACTTGATGCAACAAAATCAGTTCAAACCCAATCAAAGGCAATAGTCTTGGAAGAATGTCTATGTTGTAATTAGCTTCCACTGACCTCTCTGAACTAAACTGTTCTAGTTTTAGCCCAGTCTAATGTATGTTTGATAAGTATAAAAGCAAAATATGAGAGGTATCTCTTGTTTAGAAGTAGCATAAGTATCTTTTCCAACAAAATATGTTATATGTATTAATATTGTTGTTATCATAGAATATGGTGTTCCCACTTACAGCTCAGCTTTACAGTCCCATAGATTCTTTTAATACAGGTGACTTTAATATCTTTCAGTTTTAATTTACATAAAGCAGAAGGAGGGAGGTATTTGAGAATAACTGATAACTTGAACTAGCAATTTAAGACAACTCAAGCCATTATTCAAAATGAACTTTCCCAACATAAACTTCCAAGGGAGTTACTGGGAGAATTTAAATCTCTTACATTTCATTTAGGATTTCTACTTTATAATTACAGAAGTTAAAACCACATCAGATCTACAATAACAATGTATATATAATATATAGATAATAAAAGGTTTGTTTCAGAAACAAAAATTGATTCCTTTCATGACTTCCCAAAATGATTAGTTCAAGACTTGACAGAGTAATCACAATTCCTCTTGCTGTTTCAAATTGATAGATCCTTTGAGGCTTTGAAGAAATGGGAAAAAAAAGAAGCTAAATGACTACAGAAAGTCTATGTCTGCTACCCAGAGCCATCAGGAAAAAAACCCCAGCCTTTAGATTTATTCCTTATCAATCATATGTTCCTATTAACAAGTAAGTGCACTCCACCTTCAGAAAGTTACTTTTGTAGGAACATGTACTGTAATTTCATGGCCTGATTTGGATGTCTCTGTGAGTTTTTGTTCCATTTTCTATAAATGTAAGCCATGAAATATAGACCAATAGATTCAAGCATTTTTTTTCTTGTAGGTTATCTGACACAGCTAAGGTCAGTCTCCCAACTTGGGAAGTGTAAAGGTAATTGCAATAGTACTATGTTTAAACCTACTGTTTAATCGGAAGTTATTCTGTTACAGACTTAATGATAGATAGTAAGCTGTAGGTAATTACAGAAACCTCCTACTTGATGGAATAAGATCAGTACAAACCCAGTCAAAGCCAACAGTCTTGGAAGAACTTCTATTGTAATTAGCTTCCATTGACCTCTCTGAACTAAACTGTTCAAGCTGTAGCCCAGTCTAATGTAAGCAAAGGAAACATAGTACAGAAAGTAAATAGCACTACATACAGAATCACAGAATATCAGGGATTGGAAGGGATATCAAGAGATCATCCAGTCCAACCACCCTGCCAGAGCAGGAACACCTAGACTAGGTCACACAGGAGTGCATCCAGATGGGTTTTGGATGTCTCCAGAGAAGGAGACTCCACAACCTCTTTGGACAGCCTGTTCCAGTGTTCTGTCACCCTCACCATGAAAAAGTTTTTTTCTTATATTTCTGTGAAACATCCTGTGTTGCAGTTCGCATCCATTGCCTGGGTCCTATCACTGGAGGTCACCGAGAAGAGCCTGGCTCCATCCTCCTGATACTCATCCTTCATATATTTATAAACATTAATGAGGTCATCCCTCAGTCTCCTCTTCTCCTAGGTAGAGACCCAGCTCCCTCAGCCATTCATCATAAAGGAGTTTTTCCAATCCCTTCATCATCCTCATAGCTCTGCTTGAGTATGACACACATTTCAAGCTGGTACATGTTGAACACAGAATATACATAGACAAGATAAAAGCACTACAGAACCTGCTTCACTTCAAGAGATCTTCAGCTTTATGCTTCTCACTAAAATTACTGTACTTTTTCTTCCCATCTATCTTTTAGGAAAGTCAAGTGTTTTAACAATTAGATAATCTAAACTGAGAGACTTAAGTATGTGCAAATATAGAAATATAACTTTTTCCTTTTAAGCTCTTCATTTCTGAAATGTGTAAGTAAATTACCTCTATTAGGCATAAAATAAAAATTAAAACTCTCAACATCAACCATGACTGTGCAGTCATTCATGGACTGCAATGACTATAAGAGTGACTATAATTATACACCTCCACTGCCCTTACAGCTCAGATGTCTAATACTTGACTGAAGGGAGACAAGTATCACACACTCATTATTTTCTTTCCTCTTCCCTCCTTCCCTGAAGAACAAAAACCATTCTAGATACTTGTAATTAGTAGTCAAAGTATAAAATAACCTAGAGAGCAAAAACTGAAATTCAGATCTTTTTTCAGGTGAGTTAACTGCTTGCTTGGAAGATAGAGTTGCTTCTTTCTGTCTCAGTGAAGCCCTGAACACTGAACTAAGATTTTTCACATCTTTGGTAAGTATTATTCTCAACAATCTTTAATTGTACAGGAGCACTTGGGTTTCAACAGAATGAAGTGATATTCTTGTTGAAGAGTTGTCTATCTGCTTATGAAATCATAGATATTTCAGCCAACAAAGAAACATTTCACTTCAAGATCTTAAATGAATTTATCTGTAAGTTCTAAGATGTTTAGTTTAGGTGCTGCCACTTCTGGATCCTTTTACAAATAAAACTGTTGTGAAAACAGATTTTTCTAGGTGAAAATGTAAACATCTGTGGGATGTGACACCTTCTCCCCATTGCTTCAGGTCCAGGTTAGAGGTTGCTTTTTGTCTCTTTATCTGGCATCTGCTGTCAAGTTTCCTAATCAAGCTTACCATGGAAGCTCTCTGATTTCTGTTATTCTGAAAAGCAAGGCAGAGTTTGTAAATTTTAGTGTTCAGGTTTTTTATTATTATTTTGTAGACACTTTTAGTTGTCCACTATAATTCCAGCACAGCTATTGCTGGGCAAATTACACATTTTGCAACCATAGAAAAACCTCTGCAACAAAAGAGTTTTTGAGAGTGATATTTAAACTGCTCATGTCAGTATGAATAGGTTAATTAGCAGTTACTGATTAGCAAGGGTAAAACATCAGATGCGACTAATTTACTGATGTTTGTATCAGCAAGCTTTAAAAGGTATTGTCATAGAGTTTTAAAAGTATTTGATGTAATTAATGTATTTTTTTCCCTTTTATAGAAAAATCATTATAATAACAAATTTCCCCCGTGAGATAAAGACAGGTCAAAAAATATTTCTGTGAACTGAACAGGAATTTAAAATACTTACATGCACATATATATATATATTAGTGATCAGGCAGTATCCTGCAGGCAATACTTTAGGCCAAAAAGCTCTTTTTTATTATATCAAATGATTTAATTTCTAACACTATAACAATTTTTGCCTAAGAAAATTCCAGGGTACTCAGATATTGTACTGGTTTTTCCTACTACCTGCAGTTTTAAAGATCCTCCAATCAGAAGCCCAGACATTTCCAGAAAATCCAAAAATACTTTTTTCATGTAATTTTAGACTGAACTAATTTAAAAATTATAGAATGCTTTTTAATGGATGTAAACCTGATAGTAGACATATAGAATTGCAATACTGTAGTTCTATTCCTTTTTTCTTTATTATAAAATGGTACAGAAAGCAGTAGTAAAAATATTTCAGTCTATGTGTATCTAGAATCAAATATTATTTATGGTTTGTTAAAAATCCTGCTCCATGCAGCTTGATTTTATTCAATATATACTTTAAACTGTGTATTTAAAGCTGAAAATGACAGCCAAGGTTATGTCAAAATCAGATTTTATGGATAACTTTAACTAAATACTGAAGTTTAGATAGTCCTAAGAGCTAAACTCACAGGAATTGTTCAGAGCCCTTCCTTTCACTTTCTCTACAGAATGGACATCCTACAAGGAGAAAGCTAGTAGGTACCACAGATCTTGTTTGCCAAGCTCTCCTACTATGTGTCTGACCATTCAGTCATAGATAAGGCAAGCTTCATATCAATAAATATCTATAAAGAAATAAACTAAACAGCAGAAAAAATGAAGAACATCTGTGTTTTCAAAATACTGATTACAATAAAGCTCAGGATCAGGTCAAATGTGCCAACCCTTGAGCTTAGGCTGTCTGGTTTCAAGAGTGCTTTTCTTGTACATGATCATTCTGTATCACTTCAGCAGATACCTTTAAAGTACAATTCTGTCAGTGTAATCGTATTTTTTTCATAATGCTTTGTTTTATATATCATACATGACAATCTAGAGAGGAGATTAAATCATCATTGGATTTTCTGTGCACTTTACTTATTAGGATTTGAGATCGTGTGTGAACTGTCAAACTACAATAATGACATTTTTATACTGCAGTAAAAATCCTACTTGTTATATGTTTCATGAAGATATGGGAGTGGGAATGCTGCAAAAAAGCCAGCTGGAACACTGTGAAAAAATATATAGGTGAATGGCTTCAAACTGGGTGTAAGAGCTTTCACATTACCTCTAGGAGTAGTGTCAGTACTGAAATGTAATGAAAATAGCACCTATTCCATGAGAAATAGAAAGCTGACTCAAAAATAATGCCCAGGGTTTGATATGGTCCAATAGGGAAAATTTAGAATGATAAACCAGGATAAATAGGGGACACAAATTATTTGATGCTGCAGTTAGAGTACTGGCACCTCATGATGGCAAAATGTGAACTACAAGTGAAAAAAAATGGGTGTATACAGGGATCAATTCGATATTTTTTTAATGTACAGCTTTTTTGTAAAAAGCTTCATCTTTATACTGGAAAACACCAAAAACTAGATTACTTCAAAAACATCTGCACATCTTCTCTAAAAGGGCAAAGCTGTATTTGAACCTAAAAATGGAAGAAAACAGCAATCTATGGTGCTGAACAAGGAAAACTTGAAAAAAATTAAGTATAGAAATATTCATGTTTGTAATTCCTTGCTAGCAGACATATGTTTTTTTTTTTAGAGGAGAAAAAATTTGTTAGTCAATCCTTCTTAAAGGATTAAGGAAAGAGAAGGATAAAGTTAATTGAACCATTAAAGCTCTTTAATCATACTATTTGGTTATTAATTGTAAATTACTCATTTTTTTGTGATAGTCTTTAATGTATCTGAGTGTTTTGAGTGGTTGCATTTTTTAAAACGTATTTTTGGATGGGGCAGTTTTAGCACAGCTCTTCTGGGAATCTGTTCCACTGAGTCTGCTTCTAATTTAATTATTTTTCCTCTAGAAATGCTTGTACTATGCTCCAGTACACATCCATGTTCCGTGATGAAGATTAGATATTGCTAGACTATCTAATGAAAGATTACTGCTCAGTTACACAGGCAAAAATCCCAGCAGGAAAACTAATGTTAGCTCTGCTGTCTGGGCCAAATTCAGATTAGCATAATTGTATTCCACCTCCCTAAATTTGTCCTGCAGGGGATAAAGCAGGCAGTTTAGTCTTCATAGTCATTTGGGCCACAGCCTCATTGAGAAAGGCAGTAAAGGTGCCAACAGAGCTACTTTAGAGGGAATTTGAAATGATCACATAGCAGTATTTAGCTAGGAATGGCTGTGCATGCCAATATAATTCCTTTACTAAAATAATTAGTGTAATGTAATCAAGAAATGAATTGTCTTTAAATTTTCTAATAGAAAAATGGCTGTAATTTGATAATGGACATTTGGTAATCATACTTGATTACCAAATATCTGTGCTTCTGCAATTTTGTTGTCATTTACATCATCGGCATTTTATTTCTAAACATAGAAATTTTGGCCAGCTTTCCCAACACAGGGAGTTAATATTCATTGTGCAGGAGAGCACATTTCCTTAGAGGATTCTATGGTACTACTGATGTAGGGATCTGGTTTATTATACTCTCCAGATGATTGTGAGTTTGCAGCTAAATATCTGTTTGCAAATTAGCAGAAGATTTTATTCTTTTCTCCTGTGTTCAGATCTTTAGCCCAGAACTCTCTCTAATCCTCCCATGCAATCACATTGCCTGTAGGGCATGGGACCTGGCAAATGCTGACTCCAAACCTGCGTGAGGAAATTTTGAAAATGAATTTTGGATGTCTCAAGTCAAAACTGAACGAGGTACCACTTAAACAGCTTCAGTGAACTGGGAATGTAAGCCATAGGCTGAGTTGTTGATGTAGAGCCACATAACTTACTACAGCTAGCAAAGAGGAAGATATTAACAGTAAAGAAAACCCCAAAAGTAACTGCTCAACCATTCAGTTGCTCCTTTCACATGCAATGGGGGAAATCTGAAATTTCACCATTCAAATATTTTCTATTTTTAATTAGAAGTCTCATAATCTATACTAGTTTTGCTCCAAAATAAACATAAAAATACCACATTTGATTTGTACTCAAGAATCCTGCAATATCAAGGAAGAATCACCCAAGGCAGAAGGCATATTTAAAGAGTCACAGAATAATTTAGAAGCTATTGAAATATTTCATATAAAGCATCAAATTATTACTCCTTTATTCAAGGTTTTGATCTAGTCAGCATTTCAAGTTTTTTGAAATTGAAGTTAGGTCCTTGATACTGATCAAACTAATACTTATAAAAAGAAGTTATTCTCTTACATATAATGTATCCAAGAACTAGGAAATAAATATCCAACAGCTGTAAATCCCTGTTAGCAGCTGTGAGTGCATATTTGAAGTATTCTTCCACCTCTTTCTCTCTCTCTCTCATGTTCAATATACTAAGAATAACTCTAAAAATTCATATAGAGATACAGTTAACTGCCTTCCTTGAAAAGAAATGTCTCTAATTTAAATTTTTCCTAAATTATGTATCTAAAATTGGAAATATATTCTGCTACCTAGAATTTATTTTAAGATTTTTGGAATTGGATTACATAGAATCCTTTAAAATTATCTGAGCTCTAAATAACTCTTCTTTTATAGAATCATGACAACATAGAATTATAGAATGCTTTAGGTTGGAAAAGACCTTTAAGATTATTGATTTTAATAATTCATCTAACACTTCTGAGATCACCACAATGCTATGTCCCTAAATGCCACTTCTACATGCCTTTTAAATACCCCCAGAAATGGGGATTCATTCACTTCCCTAGGCAGCCTGTTACAATGCTGGACAACTCTTTTGGTGAAGAAATTTTGTCCTAATATCCAGTCTTTGATGCAACAACATTTCATCCTGTCCTATCACTTGTTACTTGCGATAAAGGACTGACGCCCACCTCAGTACAACCTATTTTCAGGTACTGTAGATAGTGATAAGTTCTTACTTCAGTCTTTTCTCCAGGATAAACACCACCAGTATCCTTAGCCAGTTCTCAAAAGACTTGTAGACTAAATGCTCCAACAGCTTTCTTGCTCTTCTGGGACATGTTGCAGCACCTCAATGTTTTTCCTGTAGAGAGTGGCCCAAATCTAAACACAGTAAAATATTTTTGATAAATATTAAGCTATCTGGAAAAAAATATGATCCCAGAAGTAGTATATTATTTTTCTCTCTAGCATTAAATTCCCTTCAGGTGGGGAGATTGTCAGAAAAAAAATCTTATTTGAAACATACTCTTTAACTGCAAAGAGAGTAGTTATGTTTGCTTTTCAGTCCTGCTTGTTCTCATTTGTATGCATGTAAACTTGGAGAAACTCCAGTAAAATCAATGGACTTGAACTTGTTTAAAACCTTGATATAAAATCGTGATGAGTAACAGCAGTGTCTCCTGTGAAATATATAAACTTTATAATCCATGCAAAACTTATGCTTCAGTGAGTGTGGTTAATACATATTCTTGCTACAATTTGACAATTTGCAAAGATCATGAACTGGATATTTTATGTTCATATTTATTTCAAGCTTCATTTGTGGCAAAGGATCATTAAGACCAGAGATGATTAAAAGAGAAATAAGAGAAAGAGAGGACCATGCAGCTTTTACTCATCAAATTCTCAGTTAACATTTACCAAAGCATTTGGTGAAAATGGACTGGAATTAGTGAAAATTTCATCAGGAAGACTGTTTAAATACAAAGTAGGATTTCTCTTTATAGGAAAAAAAACAAATAACAGATGATGTAGGATTCATATTTAACCCCTTTACACTGTGAATGCTTTTAGCATCAAATTGGTCATCATAGGGAGTGAAGATTTTTTTTCTTTTCTGATTTTTGCTCCTTTTTATGGAACATAAATGCAAATGCAGGAAAACTAGGGGATCAGGCCAAGTTAACATCTTTTTTGACAAATCTGAGCCACTTCTACAACAAAGTGACCTGCTTGGTAGATGAGGGGATGCTATGGATGATGTTTAGTTGAACTTTAACAAAGTCTTACTTTAACAAGTAAAATTTCTGGCAGCTTTCTCCTGGAGAAACAGGCTGCCCAAGGCTCACACAAGATTACTCTTCACTGAGTCAAATAATGGCTGGAGCACCATTCCCAGGGAGTGGTGGTGACTGGGAACAGCCTCATGTTGCATCAGGGGAGGTTTAGATTGGATATTAGTGAAAAAAAAAAACCCAGCACTGAAAGCATTATTAAGAAGTAAAACAGGTTGCCCAGGGAAGTGGTGGAATTGTTACCTGTATTTAAAAGGTGGGTAGTAGTTAGAAACATGGTCTATTGGTATATTAAGTCAATGGTTGGACTCAGTCAGCTCAAAGATCCCTTCCAACCTGCATAATTCTATGTTGCAGTGATTCTATGACTCCACAAAGGCCTTTCTAAACCTTAAAAAAAGTTTCACTTTTGTAATATTAGAAGGGATGAGAGAAGATAACTATCAAAACTGTCAGAAAATGGTGTTCCTATTTTCCCTCTTGCCTCATTGAAGATGACTACCTAACTGTTCTATTTCAGAAATATGTATTTATTGCCCTTTTATTAATGCTTCCAATGTTCACTCAGGTAGTAGGGTTTTACTGATAGCAAAGAACCAGCTTTAGATTAACTAGCTGCTCATTACAATGAAGTAGTTGATGCTGTCTGTTTATATGTGTCATTTCTTGAGCTTCATCTCACTGAATATTTTATTTTATGCTTAGAATTACTTTTCTGAAAGGGAAAAAATAATTTACAAGAACATATTAATAATGTCAAGAACTTTTTATTTTATCATCACTAGTTAGTGCTCCTTGCAAAGCAAATGGGAACACTGCCTATGGAATGAACATCTTAAAGGTGTAGAGAACATGAAAAGATAATATTAGTGCTTTGTACAACATGATCTACTTTTACTACAGTTTAAATCACTCAAAACCAAATTCTCAGCAGCAGTTATCATTTATTGAACCTGTATACATAAAACCTTTGCCTTTTTAGAATCAGTGGAAGCATTTCTCTGTCTGCAACTGGAATTACAGACAAAAAATCTGGACTTGGCTCATTTCTGTCATGAAGCATGAGAGTTATGGCATGTTTAATTCTATTATAGGTAGTAGAAATTTTCATTGCACTTGTAAACACCTATTCTTTTTTTGATCACAGTTAAAGTTTTGGTCTGAACCATCATTTCAGATCGCTTTCTAGAGGACTATTCTGCATTTTATGTAATATATTGCCTTTTAGTATCAATTTTACTGGACACATCTTTGTTCTAACAGTAGAAAAAGGATTATAAGAGCACCAGTTTATAGACTCTATAGCATTTGTTAGTTCATAAACTCTGTCTTATGCCTTTTTACTCCAGTCAGTCTATCACGAGCAAATCCACACTTTTAAAGGATACATCTTTGGTAGTTTTTCATTAGTTATTTTTGAGTGCATCAAACTTCCACCTATCTAACTGTTTCGCAAAGAATTACATTTTACTTGTTCTAAAATATGCTTTTTCTATGGGGGATGCAATAACTCAAATAATAACCACAAACACCATGCAATCAGACCTAGGGATTTGCTTTAGAGGAACTGTAATAAAGAAATATTTTAATATTTAGAGTTCCAAAGTCTATTTTGTCAACTTCTGCAAAGCTCACAAAATTATTTTGAGCTATATGGCAAGAAAAATGTGTATTGATTCCTGAAAGGTATTCAATTACTTGATAAAGCTATTGATCTGATGTTGTTTGTAGTCACTATTAATCCTTTTAATGGAAAATATAAATTAACTTTCTTTCTCTTTCTTTCTTTCTTTCTTTCTTTCTTTCTTTCTTTCTTTCTTTCTTTCTTTCTTTCTTTCTTTCTTTCTTTCTTTCTTCCTTTCTTTCTTTCTTTCTTTCTTTCTTTCTCTCTCTCTTTTACTTATTCTTTCTCTCTCTCTCTTTCTTTTTCTTTC
>VZTY01005868.1:15221-32798 GCA_013400935.1 Turnix velox
CTTCCCTCTTCTTTTCTTCTCTTCCCCTCCCTTTCCCTCTTCTCCCCTCCCCTCCTCTCACCTACCTTTCCCTTCCTTCCTTTTCCCTTCTCTATCCTACTCTACATGAACATTAAAAAACCCTTTTTTTAATTTCAGGGTGACAGAACACTTCAACAAATTACCCATAGAGGCTGTAGACTCTCCTCCTCTGGAGATACTCAGAAGCTGCCTGAATACTTTCCAGTGTAACCTGCTCTAGGTATACCTGCTTTGGCAGAGGGGCTGGACCTGATCTCCAAAGGTCCCTAAAAACCCCTACAATTCTGTGAAATTCATTTAATGACAAGTTCTTTCTACCATGATGTTTAAAGAATATACTGACTTTTAAAATGAAATAAAAGATTGCTCTTTTTTTTTTTCTTTCTTCCAAATTAGGGAATCCAGATTTGAGACAGAGACAAATTGAAGTATACAGGGGAGAACAAACAATTTGGCTAGGTGCAACAATCCATTCCCTTTGCAGCTAGAGACTTCTCAGATATTCTTCTTATCTTTTATTTTCATGGATGTCATGATAAAGGATAAAGCAGAACAAATAGCAACCAGAAAATTAAAGTTGACTATTCAGAAACATCCAGTGTAGAAGAAAAGAAAGCAGGAGACCAGGAAGAGAGAGTCATTATCTCACAGTCTGTTTCATGGACAAGACGTCTGGTGACCTTGGACTAACCTGTGTCCTGAAAATTACTTTCCTATCAACTAGGTCAGTGCCTGTCTGGTATACACAAGGTTTGCTAAAGTACCTTAATAAGGCTGTGAGTGAGAGAGACATCACAAATTGCTTGTGCTTATCTCTACCACAAACAGGGACAAAACTGAATGTACTGCCAACACTGTTCCCTATGTCCTCCTTCTCATCTAAGTTTCTTATTATTATCTTTGAGGTGGGGATGGAAAATTTCTAGATGATCTCTCAAGGCCAAGTGGTTCATATAATTTGGTTCCCTGTGATGTCCTTAACTAGTTTGTGGTGTTAAGATGCCATTCTCCTCCAGTCTTAATGTTTACTGGGAACATGACTCTGGACCAAAGAAACCCTATAAGAGGTACAAGCCTGAAAAACAGGAACATTTGCAGCTGGGCTTCAAGGGCACAGCAGGAGAGGAAAAAAAATCCAAGCCCTGGGGCTACCGGGGCGAAGGAAGGGAGAAAGGAAGGAAGAATGAAAAGGAGTGCTGCCTTTTTTTCCACTTTTTTTCGATCCCGGAGCCTTGGATTCCTGGAGGACACTCCCCTGGCTGTAGGGAAGCATAAGCCTTAACCCCGTATTCGCCAATGCTCCTCATCCTGTGTGTGTGTGGTTTAGGAGTTAAGGAAAATCAGCTTTGCCATAAAATAAAGTATCTGTATGCTTGAGGTTTTGGGCTAATTGCCTGTTATTTGCTAACCCTTCTGGTTACAATCCTCATTTTCATAGAATCATAGAATAGTTTGGGTTGGAAGGGACCTTAAAGATCATCAAGTTCCAGCCCCCCNCTTCCAATTTACATCAATTATTTCTAGTCCTCCCATCACATATCTTATTAAAAAGTCCTTCCCCTGCCTTTCTGTAGGACCCCCTCAGGTATTGAGAAGTTACTCTGAGGTTCACCTTGAGCCTTCTCTTCTCCAGGCTGTACAACACCACCTCCTTCAGCCTGTCTTCATAAGGCAGTTGCTCCAGCCCTTTGACCAGCTTTGTGTCCCAGTACACTAGGTAGGGTTTCACAAGAGCAGATATAAGTAAAAATTTTCCTAAATTCACTCTCAGGAGAATCTATAAATGTAAAGCAGATCCCAAATCCCCTGTGCACCATTTGTAAAATAAAATCTCTCCTTTTCCCTGTGGGTCTGGCATTTTTTTTCACTGCTTATTAAGATTTTTTATTGCCTTCATAATCTATTCTGAATTGAATTTCCTTCAGGGAAGAAATCACAACAGATATTAAATACATTGTGAATATTTTTTAACTCTTTAGTGCAGCATCGCTGCATTTTCTAAAATAATTGATCACATTAAAATTGGAGGAAGAATAAAGCCAGTTGAAAAAGTGGTTCAGTTGACCTTGTTCAAATCTTCTTTTGAGGAAGATATAAATCTTCCTTTGAAAGTGCCAATTTCAATCAATTAACTATAAAAAGAATTAGTGTGATTAGCTCACAGGCATATGTCTACTTTCACTCATAAACGCAGCCTAGCTGTCTATGGCAATGTATTTTCTTATTCATCCTTTTTCCCTTTAGTATTCAATTGTTCACACTTTTTTTTTTTTTCAGTGACTTATAATTAAATAGAAATATCCTTCAAAAAGAATTATAAAGACAAAGGGGATAATACATTTTTAAAACCCCAAAGATCCCTACCTGTCTTATCAGACAGAACATTTAATCCATATGCAGTGTGTGAAATGTTGTATCTCATTTTCACGACAAATAAACAGTCTTTAATTAGATGTCATGGTTTCAGCTGGGGAGGGGTTAAGTTTCTTGCTAGAAGCAATGAAGTGGGGGATGTTTGAAGTGATGGCACTTGTCATTCCAAGTACTTTCTATGCATGATGGAGCTCTGCCTTCTTGGAGATGGCTAAACAACTGCCTGCCAATGGGAAGTGGTGAAGGAGTTCCTTGTTTTAATTTGCTTCTATGCATGACTGCCCTATGAAGACAGGCTGAAGGAGTTGGAGTTGTTCAGCCTGGAGAAGAGAAGGCTCAGAGGGGACCTCATAGTAACTTATCAGTACCTGAGGGGGTCCTACAGAAAGGCAGGGGAAGGAATTTTTAATATTATATCGGATGGGAGGACTAGAAACAATGGATGTAAATTGGAAGGGGGTAGATTTAGACTTGACATAAGAAAGAAATTCTTTACAGTGAGGGTGGTGAAGCACTGGAAGGGGTTGCCCAGAGAGGCTGTGGATGCCCCCTCTCTGGAGGTGTTCAAGACCAGGCTGGACAAGGCACTGAGCACTGATGTAGTGGGAGGTGTCCCTGCCTATGGCAGGGGGGTTGGAACTCCATGATCTTTAAGGTCCCTTCCAACCCAAACTATTCTATGGTTCTATGATTCTATGACATTTGCTCTATGTATTAAACTTTATGGAGGGTAGTGAGTTAAACTTTGACAGTAGGTTTATGCCAACTTAGTGAATTTTAAAGTGAATAATGTATGTTGATTCCTTTAATTAATTAAGAAGAGCTATGCAGCTCTTTCACAACTCTTCTATCAGTCTTTAGGCTACTGTTAAATTACTGCATGCTGCTTCTTCTGGACCTCATATATTCCAGTTTTTCCACTTTTTTTGTTAATGTTGGTGGAGAAAGTATGTTCTATTTACATGTTTTATGTATTCCACATTCTTTCTACACACATATTTTGTGTATTTCTGAAATGGTCACAGAGAGTTAACATCTGCATTTAACAAGAATGATACAACATGGATGGTCCCTATATTCAGGAAACATTATTCACAGTAAGAAAAACAAAGCCTTAGTTGAAGTTGTTCTAGATTTACATGTAAGCCAAGTTGTCCTGTCCAAGCTGTCACTCCCCAACAAGGAAGAGACTCATGGGGGATAAATAACAACAGACAAATTCTCCAAACTGCAGAGAAAAACTCCACAGGGAGTTAAGGGAAATAGCCTATAATGGGAAACCAAGACTGATGAGGAGACATGCAGGCTTGAGTGTCACCTGTGAGCACCTGAGGGATTCAGAAATAACAGTCATTCAAGAGAGAAACATACAGTAGTGAGGCAGCATCCACATCCCATTGCTACTTCTCCAAGCCATTCATCTCTCCAGTAATTTAATAAATTATGAAAAAAGTGGATACTCATGATTCTCTGCTGCAAGGTATAGCACACAAAGCTTCAAACAAGGTGTGTAATGATTTTTTGGTCTCTGTGCAATACCATAATCCCTCACACATACCATAATCCCTCACACATGTCTGTCTGTTTGGGTTCTTTTCATATGATAAAAACCAAGGAGGGAAAAAGTGCTTGTTATAAATATGGCAGAGAAAATATTTTTTGTGAAAGTTGTATTTTACCTGTCATAGATTGCTTCTTTAAAGTAAAAGTGCCATAAACATCAAGAATTCTGTAATTTTATTTAAAAAAGTCTGGGTTTATTTTCAGTCATGCCTCTGAGGTTTCATTTGAACTTCAAAAATTTGTCAGCCCAGTAAAACCTTTTACAGTACACTGATTGGCAAAGGAACACAGAATCATAGAATAAATAACAGAAAATCTTTAAGGTCTCTTCCCACCCAAACTATTCTATTGTATGATCTGCTACCTCAGAAAGGAGAAGTAAGATGAAATGTTATTTAAGCTATCTTACTGAGGGAACAATAGAATATAAAGACACCTCTTTAAACCTGATATTTGATTTACACTTCCCTAAACAGACAGTGTGAGTCAAATCTAAGATGTAATCAGTGTCATTAAATTAGAAAGAAAAAGCTGGAGCTGATGGAAAAGTCAGGGAGAATGTTCAGACATCCCATTTGTACTCAATAATGATTTGTTAGTTTATGGATTTATCTGTAGACTTTATGAAAGATGATACTCTGAAAATGAAAAACTGTTGATTTGGCACCTTTGCCTTGCTCAATTAAAGCTTGTTCTTTTCATTGTAGTCCTGTCTTAAATTTAAAGTGTGTTCAAAGATTCATAAAAACAAGCTAGTTCTTTTGTTTCCACAGAGGCAACAATAGTGTTTTGCACCAACAAACTCTTTGGATGACAGCCAAGACTGGAAACTTAAGAAGCTTGTTATATTTTGGACCTATAAGTGTTAGTCTGCAGTATAGTCATGTTTTGGGAAAAGAAATTTGCTAGCATTATAAAAGTGTTAGGGAAAACTAGTGAGGTGGTGGGAAAAATCCACAAAAAATTTAAAGAAATTAAAATTCAATTACATTTAATAAAATTAAAATTAAAATTCTTTACAGTGAGGGTAGTGAAACACTGGAAGAGGTTGCCCAGAGAGGTTGTGGATGCCCCCTCAATCCCTGGAGGTGTTTAAGGCCAGGGTGGACAAGGCACTGAGCAGCCTGATGTAGTGGAGATGTCCCTGCCTATGGCAGGGGGGTTGGAACTTGATGATCTTTAAGGTCCCTTCCAACCCAAACTATTCTATGATTCATCTTGGATCCTCAATGTGGCAAGTCCAGATGAGGGGAGATTCTGTTAAACACTATAGGAGAGATGGGGAGTGTAATGAGTGTGAGGAGTATCAGTTTTAATCTGACAAGGGTGGATTTAGACAACGTATCAGGAAGAAATTTTTTTTTTTTGCAGGAATGGTGAAGCACTGGTACATGCTGCCCATAGAAGTTGAGCCATACCCCTGGAAGTGTTCAAAGCAAGCATTCAATGTTGGATGTCTCTAAGCAATGTGATATAATGGAAGGTTTCCCTGCCCATGGCAGGGGGAGTGGAACTAGATGATATGTAAGGTTCTTTCCAACTCTAAGTGTTCTATAATTCTATATATCAGAAAACGAGAGATGAAATGGTTTCCAGATGACCACTGTTTTCTGTTAATAAGTGTGACATAGTCATAGTCATCTAGGTTGGAAGGGACCTTTCAGATCATCTAGTCCAACCATCAGCCCAACTCTGACATGGGGACTCAAACCCCTGACCCTCAGATTAGGAGTGCGATGCTCTCCCCACTGAGCTGTACATCCAGGTTGACATCAGAGATGCTTTGAATGAATCATGAAACATTTTTAAGTAAGCACAACATGAAGTCTAATAAAAAGAACTGCAAGCATCACATTTTAGGCACCATATTTTGCCATATAGAATTTAGACTGTAGTCATACAAAATTTAGATCATAGTCTTTAGTTCATTACATTTCCTTTTATGCTTAAGAAAAAAAGCTATGTTTTATAAGAGGGATGTGGATTATGCTGTAGTACTTTTCCACAGCTTTTACAACAGATTTAACACTGCTTTAGCTAGAGGGAAATGCTACTGAATGTAGCAGTGTGCATCAGATGCCTTCCTTCAGCAGTATAGTGAACACAGTCTGAGGATGCAGTTCACCCATTCTCTATATATTACAAATTTTATAATACAATTCATAACTCATATTTATTCAATAGTTTCCAGTTGTGGCTTTAAATCTATACCAATCACTTAGTTATTTGAATCTCACCTGGAATTTACTCTAAGACCTTTTGCAAAGCATTCTAAACTGTCATACTGTCACTCCTTGCAATCTATAGCAGTTCTTCCTTTAGCTTTTTCTTTTTTCAAAAAAAATCTCATCCATTACTTCTGGTCAAAAAATTATTTTTTATATTGGGCCTGAAGAGCAACAGATTCTAAGAAAATCTTTCTAATTGAGACTGAGGAGTATATTATGTGACTTTTTCTTCACAATTTATAAATTTTTTTCTAAAAGCATTGTTACTCCCACAGTTGTATATATTTCAACTGACAACTCATGAAAAGGTTGTTGCCTAGCTAATACTTAAATGCATTAAAGACCTTTTTTTCTATGATATTGAAAATTGTTTGAACTTTGCCTGATTGCCCTTTTTCAAAGTGTTTTCTTCAGTTAGAAATTTCTCAAACTAAATAGTCCTTTCTCTTCAATATGTGCAACTGTCACAGCTGCAGTAAAATTGACTCAGATTTACTGATGCAAAAACAATTTCCCCAGTGAGTTCAGCTATTTTTAGGCTTGTATTACAATAACATTTCCTCTAAGTGAAATCTATTTTTCTGAATTTATTTTGAATTCAATCACTACCTTTTGAATTGCTTGAGTACAGAGTCTAAGTTATCTAGATAGAGAGATGGAAGGTCATTTCTTCATATTTTGACATTGTCAACTTGAAAGACCTGGTTACAAATGTACAGTAAGAACTAGTATATGTATTGATTTGCACTAAAAAAATGTAACAAACCATAGTCTATGAAGCCAAACTGGTATTTTATGGCCACAGCTCCATTACTGAACACTCGTACTCACCATAACAGAGTGGTTCATCTGAGATACCACCTAATCCCCACCTAATCATCCATATTAATTCTCAAATTGGGTCTGGGGACTGTTTTTAAAGTGGCATTTCATCTCAGCCAAACCCATGTCAGGGAGCTCTCTAACAAAGGACAGGTAACAAAATTTCTGTGTATTTTACCTGTGCACATACATCATGCTCATCCCTCATTTGTCTGCTTGCAGAATTCAAGTAGTTTAGGCAATATCTGCCAGTACAAATGTGTTCAATGAAGCTCAGTTTTGGCAAACAGCAAATTATTAACTGATCTGAGAAGGCAGCTGAATGATACTTGCTTTCAAGTGTGTGGTTTGACATTGTTTTCTAGAAACCTTAGGCTTTAACTATTACAGTGCATAGTCCTTGTGTTGCATGAAGCTAAAAGATGCCTGTCTATAACATCATCTGTAATGGATGTTTGCAATGTAAATTGGAAGGGGGTAGATTTAGACTTGACATAAGAAAGAAATTCTTTACAGTGAGGGTGGTGAAACTCTGGAAGAGGTTGCCCAGAGAGGTTGTGGATGCCCCCTCTCTGGAGGTGTTCAAGACCAGGCTGGACCAGGCACTGAGCAGCCTGATGTAGTGGGAGGTGTCCTTGCCTATGGCAGGGGGGTTGGAACTTGATGATCTTTAAGGTCCTTTCCAAACCAAACTATTCCATGATTCTAATGTCTCTGTATTGTCATTTGATATTGCTGTCATGAATGGAGAGATGTACTTCACTATTAGAGAGAAACAGCAATACATTCATTGACATAGATTTGGTTTAACAAAGTTTGATAGTAAATGCAAAAATGTTTTGATAAGAGTCAAGATGACAAGATACACTTGATTATTTACTGCACAAAGGAGAAGGTCTGAGAGAACTGTTAGGGAGATCCTCTTATTGAGTCAGGACTTCAGAAAAGACCTTCTTTCTCTTAAAAGCCCTTCTCAGAGAAGAGTCTAGCTGCAGCTTGACCCAGTACTAGTTCCAGACTCAGTCCAATGGTTTATGTCTGAAAGATTACACATGACAGCCAATCCTTTATATCACTTAGGTTTAAGATTTCAATGTTTAGCATGCTGTTATTTTTGTACTGAGGAATCTTTGCATCTTGAGAAGTAATCTTACACAGATGTACTTGTTCAATGGGAGATCCTGCCATGTAGTTTCCTGCCATGCAGTAGAGGTGTCCCTGCCTATGGCAGGGGGGTTGGAACTTGATGATCTTTAAGGTCCTTTCAAACCCAGAACATTCGGTGATTCTAAACTGGAAAACACAATTAGGTTTGATACACTACAAAAATGCATGGTTTAAGACACATCATTTGGAACTGTGGAACTGTTTCTTCACCTGTGTTGAAAAGTATCTTAAAATTATTGATTTATCAGTCATTATATAGCTAGTATTTGTTTGACCAACTTTTAGAGAAGATTAAAAGATTGCCTCTTAAAACCATGAAGCAATTAGAAGAGTAGATTTTTGGTGAAATAATTATTTTAAAGCTGCTGGAATATCTCTGTATCACACAGCAAATGCATATGAATACAGTGGTTATAGATCTGAAGAGAGTTTTATAATTACAAATTATATAAATTAGCATAGCAATATCTTCTTTGAGAAAAGTCTTTCATCATAAAGATAACATTTTGTGTAAAGTGAAGAAATTATCTGAGGACATTTTCTCTTCTGAAACAAAAGCTATTACAAATCCAGGTGCTTTTCTAAATTTAGAATAATGAATTACAGATATATATTTAAAAAAGACCAACTATGCTTTAAGCCCTGCATAATTACATTTATAATTCAGAAACAATTTTTGAGGCTTAACTCAACTCTTATAATTTTATTCCTTGAAAGGTGATTTATTTTCTTACAGTTTTCACCAATTAAAGACCAAATTAAGTTCTGCAGTATTTAGATTTTTTTTAATAATTGAACATCTTTTTTTGGCATGATTTTTGATGTTTCACAGTGGGAAGTGCACTATAAATTCAGTTTCATGCACAGAAGTGGGTACTTTATATTTTGCAATTGCCATTTATAGTAGAAAAATGAAATAAAATTAATTTTTGATTTGAAAAATGTTAACTAATCGTGTTCATTATTCATCAAATGTAGGAAAGCAACAGAAGAAATTCTGAATAATTTCATATAAATAATGCTTGAAGCAGTATGTTTAGATACAATCTAATTAGAGTGCAGAAAAGATGGGGGCAAGCTTCATATAATGAGTCTGCTTCTGATAATTCTGTGTAAAGTCTTGAAGGACTATTAAAGAATCATGGAAATGGATTTGAAACAGACTGTGATCATGAGAAATGGAAAAATAAACATTAAAGTATGAATGAGGAAGATTCACCTCCCTTAGCAACCACCTGCAACTGAAATGCCATGTTCAGCTGTTTGTCTAGTTTCCCTCAAGATAATGACAATAAATGGCAGCTTTCAGATGCTATTTTAACAATTTTTTCTGCCCTAAAAGAAGTGAGAGTGATCTCTGAGATGAAGTGCCTGAAGGAGGTTCTGACTTCCCTCTGCTGATTGTAATGGAACATCAACTGCTGGGTGACATTAGAGCTGACATATTTTTATCAACAGGGCAGGATACTACTATTCAATTTTACAATACAAATTCCTATATCTTACCTAGACTTTTATTACTTATGAAGCATTTCTGGAGTTCTTTCATTTAATCTATCTTCAATATCTACCTTTAGTTATAAATAAATATTAAAGTTCCTGTGTAATAAATTGTACACTCTGTTAGAAGTGCTCATTTCTCTGCATTCTCCACATAAGGAAGTTAAATGAGAAGTTTAATATAGACACCCACACTATAGAAAGCTACATTTGGCCTGGTGAATTCCTCTAAATATTTTCTAGAGGAAATAGTTATCTCTTGATGGGATATGCTATAAGTTTGATACACAGTAAACTGATTCTGTGAAACATCACTGTGATTAATCTAAAAATCTATTTACCCCCTAAGGACACATTCATAGTTGTCTAGTCCAACTTCTTTCTGAAGCAGCAATGAAATTTGCTGGAATTTGGATCTGGAATGAGATGAAAATACAAAGGTGAACACATGACAAGATGAAGTCTTTAGGCAGCCAATGTATTTTGTAACTGGAATTACATCAATGTGTGTTTACAATCTCTTTACATTTTTACATAATCTCAGGTAGGAAATTAGTGAGTATATTTCTGAAATATATGTAGTTAGGATTAAGTAGTCAGAACTAGCAGGACAGGATTCCTCAAACAGAAGATGTCTAACACCAGAATATGTTCAACAAAAAGAGACTTTTCTGAGGAGGCCTCTACAAGTCAGCTGATTCACCTGGACTATATTTAAGTCAGAGATCTCAAAGCAAATGACAGCAGATGGAAATCAGACAGCAATCAGATAGCTAAATATGTGACCATCTCTGTCATCCTCTCTATTATTATTACCCAGTGATACAGATGTTTGAGTTATTTGCCAACGGATCTTGCATTGCTAAAGCTTTCACTCTCAACAGCAATTAGGATCAGTTCAATTGAGTATGTTGTGTTAGAAAATTATTTCAAATTTCTTTAGCATCCTGGATTAGAAATTTCCTTCTCCAGACAATCAGGTATTCTGCTCAGGGTGGCAGCATCTCTCAGAAGGGCAAGGTGAGGTGCTGACTGGTGGCTGTCACTGCTTCAGCTGTCTGATTTTAATCCTGTCACATGCCTGCTGTAGTCTTCAGTGAGATAAAGCACTGCCAAGGATTAGGCAGGTGATTAGTGAAATTGATTCTAATTAAGAATACTGACTCATTGGGAATTACTTCTCTAGCCTTTCCTCCTAATCCACCTTGAAAAACCAAGGACAACATATTTCTCCTAGCTGACTTAGGTAAAACAAAAGCTGAGTATGATTGTTGTTTTATTTCCATGTACTCATTTCTTCTCAATATCTTAGATCATAATTAGATGATAAAACTCATCTAGTTTGGAAGGAACCTTTCAGCTCATTGAGTCCAACCATAAACAACTCTGACAAACCACATACCTGGGCAGCAACTTGAATCTATGACCATCAAAGTAGGAGTCTGATGCTCTATCTCAAATTACACTAAATTACATTATGAATTCAAAGATATTAACTAATTTCCCTGAATATCTTCTCTAAGTTAACCTATTATTCCTATAAACTAAATATATTTAAGGTTTACATTAAGATTAGTACAACTGATATGAGTTGTACTACCAAATATGAGGTTTAACAGAATCCCCTCCTGCAAGAGGTTTCTAGTCCATACGTCAAGCTATGGAAAAGCTAGAGGTGATGTGATCTGGCAAGAAAAATGTGGCATACTTACTTTTTCTCCATTTCTTAGTTCAAAGACTTTCTTCTGGATAATCCAATTCAATTAATTCAACAAATTCACCTTTATATATTTAAATATCCATCAGCCATCCAATAGCTTTATGATAGATGTAAAAAAAAACCCCTAAAGGTTATATATAATTTCTTTTCCTTCTAATTCAGATAAGTTTATTTCAAAAGGCATAATGTCTATAAAAGTCTTCTACAAAGATGGTATGCAACATGAATTTATGTGAGAAACATTTGACCTAGAAAAAACTGTCTACTTTGGTGTTATGGAGATAAAGATATACTCAATACAGTATAAAAAGTGTAGGGAATCACCTCTTTAATGCCTCTGATAGGAAATAAATGCTTTCACATGGAGAAAAAAAGAGGAAAACAATTCTTTATATAGAAAGCTACATTGTATGCAGTTATTCAGCTCATCACAGAGACTAGAAGTGCTGTTAAGAGAAGTAAAAACAATGAGTATAATACTATTTCTATGGAAAACATTTACAAAACCAGGGACAAACTGATAAAAGCTCATTGTGCTCATGAGATTAGAATTTAGCCTGTTCTAATAAACTGGTGGTCAACCAAGAGAATCCAAGAAAAGGCAGATAAGCAGTTTTCTCCCATTTTATTCTATTTCTCCAAGATTTGGTCAGTTTTATTCTGCTAGTTCATTGTGACATTGCAGTATGAAGGATTTTATATGACTTTTGAATATTGAAAGATAACATTATGATATTTCTCCATACCTTTTGGTCAGACTTACTTTGGCAAATATTCATATTTACTAAACACAGCTTTGATAAATGCATTTTAACAGCTGGATTATATTCACAGATGACTAGTTTGCTTTTTGTAGCTCAGACAATAAAGAATTTATCTTTGTACTTCCTGTCCTGCAGAGTTAAGTACTCTTTTATGTGTATCACAACAGTTGTACTTTTTAAACTAGCTTTTTATCAGTTTATGCCCTCCAGTGCAAAGTTTACTAATCAGCCGTGGGAACACAAACATGAAGGCAGTCATGGATAGCTAAGGACACAAAGACTACAGGCAAAGGAAAGGGATTCTGAAAGCATTTGACAAATGAAAAATTGTAAAACTTTCTGAATCTTCCACTGCAATATGGGATTAGACTTCCTTTATTCCAAAGAAGAAACCAGATCACCTACTAGTTTTTGTACAGCCTTACCAGTGACAAAAGTTTGATCCTGGTTCAGTGACCAACAAGTGGCTCAAGATCCAGAGTTTGGTGTCTTCTGCCATACATATAAAATCATAGAATAGTTCAGGTTGGAAGAGACCTTAAAGATCATCGAGTTCCAACCCCCCTGCCATAGGCAGGGACACCTCCCACTACATCAGGCTGCTCAGTGCCTTGTCCAGCCTAGCCTTAAACACCTCCAGGGAGGGGGCATCCACAACCTCTCTGCGCAACCTCTTCCAGTGTTTCACTACCCTCACTGTAAAGTATTTCTTTCTAATATTCAGCCTGAATCTATCCCCTTCCAATTTCCATCCGTTATTTCTAGTCCTCTAGTCCAGTAGATCTAGGTAGTGCATGCAAAAAATTAAATAGAATAAACCTAGTAAAAGTTTGCCTAGTTTGCCTGTGCCCAAAGTATCTCTCATGGAGCTGAATTGCTTCTGATGGACTCAGTTTGTACAGAAGAAATGTTCTTTTAGGGATGTGATTTTCTCCTTAGGGCATACCTTCAAATCATACTCAATTACTTCTGGTTACTTTGAATAACCAGGAGATGCAGGAAAGGATATTGCTATATCATCATATATGAATCTGTAGTGTTATAATGTTGATCTTCACAGATCTGGACACTCATGTAAAGTTCTGGCGAGGGAACCCCCTAAGCATCCAAACTCACACTTGGAGGAAGCTCTAACAGTATGAAAATGATCCCTCCCAGTGAGCCAAAACAAACCCAACTCATCAAACATAATCTTGATAATGAACATCACCAGTTTACATTCAAATACGTTCCAAAATGGTGGCAATTTATTAATGTCAGATTAAAGGGCTCAATTCATTATTCTCTTTCAGTGGAGAGGCAGTTAATGAGTGATGCATGCACATGGACAAGCTTCTAATTAGAGCTTCTGTATGTGTTGAAAGCCTGGTGCTGGGTTACTGAGTGGCTGCCAGCAGACTATTGACTTTATTTTTCCCCTCTTTGCTGAACATGCCTATTTATACAGCTTATTGCTAATGAGATGCTAATTGAGTCTGCCATATCTAAATAAAAAAACACTTGTGTTTATTGCTGAATCCTCTAAATGGAGCTCCATTTCAGAATATCCTCCCCTGACTCATTTTCCTCTGCACTTTCTATGCTCTGATTGAAAAATGATTTTGGACAATAGGCACAGGATGCCAATTTTTTTTTTCCACAAAAGATTATTTCTAATATTAGCTCATAAAAGAACTTAGTAATTTCATGCCTGGGTATTTAAATTTAGTTTTACATGAGGCAATGCCAAAATGCACTCAAATATGTGGTGAATGCTCTGTAGAAATTGTATAAATGTGTCCCAGAAAGCTTGCAGCATAATCTTTTTTGCATGGAATGAAAGCAGCATAAGTGATAACTGAAAAATAAAATAAATAAATAAAAAGAAGCACCTTAATAGAAGTAGAATGAAGGCAAGACTAAGGATTAGAATAGTTAAATCATTTCATTAGCTGGCTTAGATTTGTGTAGGAGTGAAAGTTATCTCAGTGTGAAGATACAGAGCTGCTTTTATGATGTTCAACTTATTATTTATCTGGCAATAAATTCAGTTTAGTGCATTCTTACACTCCTTTTTCTGTATAATTTTTGGACTGTCCTGATTCGGGTGAAGCAGAGCCAATTTTCTGTTCAGTGAGGTCCTTTTAGGTGTTTACCCTATGGAGGGGTCCCACATGTGTGCAGGTCCAGTGACCCAAACTGATTAACAGCATGTTCCATCCCATCTGCCATGCTCAGTGTGAAAGCTGAGGGATCAAAGGGGTCTTGTTGACTCTTTTCCAGCAGTTCTTCTGAGGACAACACTAGTAGTTCATAACCTGCCTTCTAATCATGGTCAGTGTGTTCATTTTTGCAGTAGCATCTTCCTATGATTGTGATCCAAATTTAAATTAATTTAATTTATATTGTGTCAATTTTATTATATCCTTTTTTTATTAATAGTTTTCCATGTGAGTAGTTTGGGATTTTTTCTAAATTCATAAGTTTCTTTATGTCTTCCTCTTTTCAGAGTAAGAAATGGGGTAAAAATTATCTGTTAACTTGTTATTGGCCAACCTCACCCATACCACACCAAGGATAAATTCTGGAAATAATTTTAACACTTATTTTTGAAATGTTTCTCAAAAAAATTGTAATGCTTTTTCAAGTGTCATTCAGTGGCTGAAATTCCTGTTAGATCTGTGTTTTTTCAATTTACTCAAGGTCCTTTTTTTGCCATGATAACATCTAAAACAAGCCTTTTTCTTACAGAAAGCAGTTCACTGTGATCTATTCATGATGTTTCCATGTTTCTCTAGGGCTTGTGACTTCTCTTAAGTTATGAGGAAAGGCTAAAGATATCCTGACAAAGACCAAAGGACAATGACAAGTGGTGAAACTACAGTAACATAATCAGTAGCAAACTGAATAAGCTGCTACAAAAAAACCAGTAGAAAATAATTATATCATTGCCCCTGCTGTGAAACCCAGTAAGATGTGTCAAGAAAATAATCTCTCTGGAAAACCATCAAAGCTCCTTCTTTTTTTGCCTATTTATGTTATTGCTCAAAGTTGCATAATGGGAAGAGAATATGCACATTGTGTAAAACTTATTATTGGCTGTTTTGAGGAAATTATGGGAATGTGGAAAGCATGATTAAAGGAAGGACTGGGAATTGGAAAGTGAGGTCTTATGGTGGATAATTGAACAAAAATTGAAGAAGAATGTAATAAGAGGGTATAGTTTCCTGTAAATAGGTGGCTGACCAGTATGCTCAACTGGGTCCACCCTGTGTTCTTAGTATTTCCTTTTTCTAACTATCTTTGGGGCAAATGCATTACCTATCTGAGGCTCTGTGTATACATGCTCAAGAATTTAAAGCCTAATAAGCTGAGGAGAAGAAATCTATGAAAATCTGCTGGAGGAGGAAGATGTTGCCTGAGGAACCCAGCAGCTAAATGAAACCAGGGTCTGAAAGCCATGAACTGGATGAAATGAACATGTAAGACAAGCTCTGAGCTGCATTTGCAGACTGCTTTGTGGTGTTTGTAGGGTGTGTGTCCATGAAGAGGATGGCCTCATTCTTCTTGGTGGCTGGAGCTGGAGTCATGAAAATGCCTTATACTATAGGGTAGAAACAGAATAAATTTTATCTGGCCCAGAAACTGAGACAATTTGGTTCTCTAAAAATTTCTAGTAGAAATTTCTTCTCTCTGGAAGTTAGAGAGCCTCCGTTATGGGAAATGTTTAGATCAGAGAAATAATCTGTCAAGAATAGTATAGATGCAATTGATCTTACTTAGGATGGAATGGACAGGATAAATGAGGTCACTTCCAGCCTTATGATTTCATTAATCTCTATCATCTGGACCATTATTCAAAGTCCTGGAAGTAGAAACAGCCATTGAGGGAGGTGGGCTTGTTTTGTCTAACAACAAGGGTGAGCTTTCAATCTGGAGGAGACTTAAAAGGTGATCTGCAGTTACAGAGTCAATCTCCGCTCAGTAAAATAATTAATTGCCAAAAAAGGTGATAAAAAATGAGGATTTTAAGGTTCAGATTGGGGATCTAGGAAAATAATAATCATTATGAAGAAAATGCAACACTGCAGCAAGTTTAGAATCATAGAATGGTTTGGGTTGGAAGGGACATTAAAGATCTTCTAGTTTCAACCTTCCTGCCACTGCCACTGTCACTGTCACTGGCAGGGACACCTCCCACTAGACCAGGTTGCTCAATCCCTCATCCAGCCTGGCCTTAAACCCCTCCAGAGAGGGGGCATCCTCTCTGGACAACCACTTCCACTGTTTCACCACCCTCACTATAAAGAATTTCTTATGTCAAGCCTGAATCTACCCTCTTCCNTGTCTCACCACCCTCAGTGAAAGGAATTTCTTCCTTAAACCCAGCCTAAATCTACCCTCTTCCAATTTGCATCCAAAGTTTGCTAGGTGAAAAACCTCCATCTTTAGCGAGATTTGAGTCTCAGTAGGATAAAGTCACAGGTTACCTCATCTGTTATTTGCAACAATTCTGCTTTAAGGAGGAGCTGAATTGAATGACCTGAAGCAATCTCTTACAATGTGCATTTCTCTGACCCTGACCTCTGCAATAGCTGCTTTGAATGACCCTGTCTAGGGCAGTTTACCAACAATGCGTTTGCAGGAGTGACACAGGATGGCACTTAACATGAGCTTGAGTAGATTTTTAGCACTAGTCTGGAATCAATGCTGTGCTTTTCTGTTTCATCTCAAAGATGACACATTTCACAGCACTAAAAAAATGGTGTGATAGTGCTTCACAGCTGTTACATCTGCATCAGCAATGCCAAATTTTCCTTAGGATACTATTATCAAAGGGAACAGCTTACGTAGTGGATTACCAATACCTTAGAACAAACTGCATATGTGAATTTTTAGTACCACAGTGATGCTTATAATAGCACATCTAAAAATAGTTTTGTGCAAGAGATGCCTGTGGCTGTTCAGAACCATTCAGTGCAAAGACAGAATGACATTTTAGCAACTTCAGGTACTAAAATAAAACAAATTAAAAATTGTCTTTTGGGTTATAGGAATCATCAGATCATGCATAGATAGAATCATCGAATCATAGAATAGTTGGGGTTGGAAGGGACTTTAAAGATCATTAAGTTCCAACCCCCCTGCCATAGGCAGGGACACCTCCCACTACATCAGGCTGCTCAGTGCCTTGTCCAGCCTGGTCTTGAACACCTCCAGAGAGGGGCCATCCACAGCCTCTCTGGACAACCCCTTCCAGTGCTTCACCACCCTCACCCTAAATAATTTCTTCCTTATGTCAAGCCTGAATCTACCCCCTTCCAATTTACATCCTTTGTTTCTGGTGCTCCCATCCGATATCTTATTAAAAAGTCCTATCTCTGCCTTTCTGTAGGACCCCCTCAGGTATTGATAAGTTACTGTAAGGTCCCCCCTGAGC
>VZTY01005874.1:9510-35749 GCA_013400935.1 Turnix velox
TTTGCTCCACCCTTCACCTAACATTCATCCCCCATCCCTGGACTTTCTCCAACAGCTCAATATCCTTCTTTTGTTTATGATTTTTCTTTTTTTTCCTTTTTCTTTTTTATCCTTTCTTCTTTTTTAATTTTCTTTTTTTTCCTTTTTTAAAGGTTTTTTTCCTTTTTTTTTTTCTTTTCTTTTTTTCCTTTTCATTATGCTCCTTCTTTCCAATTTTCCAAGATGTGTGAGTGCCAGATTTGTGCCAATTCAGGTCATACCACACAGCCCAGGAGAAAAAAAACATCCCCTAAAGCCCTGAGGAACTCAGCCCGGGGCTGCAGTAGCTGCAGCAGCAGGTGGACAATGTCAACTGGGCTCGGGACTCTTCAGCTGTTTCCAAGGTTTGCTGCTGGAAGGAGATGTCCAGAGGTCATGTCTGTGTTACAAGGGAGCACTGGTTCTGGTTTGGGATATTAGCCACTAATTAAGAGCAGGTGTTGGTTGTCTAGACGACTCCATGGACTTGCCAGAATAAAAAAAAAAATTAAAAAAAATTAAAAAGAAGCAGTTTTCAGGTGATTATTGGCCAAATTTTGTGAATTAACCACTTTGTAATCCTCCTTTTTTATTTCATTTTAGCCTACAATGTCATGGAATATTACTTTTTCCTCTATGAAGGAATGGTCATCTGAAATGTTGTGCTCAGTTCTGGTCTCTTCAGTGCAGGAAAGACAGGGAACTGCTGGAGAGGGTACAGAGCAGATGATGAAGGGATTGGAGCATCTTCCTTATGAGGAAAGGCTGAGGGAGCTNGCCAATAATAATAAAAGGGGCAATGAGTTCAAGCTGGAACACAGAAGGTTCCACAGAAATATAACAAAAAAAAAACTTTCACAGTGAGGGTGACAGAACACTGGCGCAAGCTGCCCAGAGAGGATGTGGGGTCTCCTTCTCTGGAGACATTCAAAACCCACCTGAATTCCTTCCTGCGTGACCTGGTCTAGGTGTTCCTGCTCCAGCAGGGGGATTAGACTAGATGATCTCTTGAGGTCCCTTCCAATCCCTGATATTCCGTGATAGTGTGTCTTCTTAACTATTCTCTTTTTTTTTTTTGTCCCCTTGCATGTGCTCCTTGGTTAAATGAAAACTTGATTCATGCTGTACAGACTTGCTTTAGGTCTGATGTAGAACTCCAAGTGGGTTTTGGTTGGCAAAGCAACCTGATGCAAAAGTTGCTGAAAGCAGCAATCAATCCCTAAGTTTTGGGGTTTTTTTTCTCTTTTTTCTCTTTTGTTTCTTGCCCTCAGAAGTGAAACCAACATAGATCTACAAATGAGGTGCCTCTTATTTAAAATACTGGCTACTTTATTGGTGACAAATTTGCTGTAACTATTTCCTGAAGTTATTTGTTTTCTTTTCCCCACTTAGGTTGAGGTTTGGGACATTCTTTTTCCTGTAGAAAAGCCATTTAGAAAGTCCACTTCCAGCTGAAACAGCTCTAGCCTTTGCTTAAAAATATATTTGTTTATATGACTTCTACAGAAAAAAACAAAACAAACCAAAACAAAAAATAACCTCAGAGAAGTACAAATCCTTGAGCAGAACCTGGTTGTTTAGGCTTCATTAATAGCTTTGCCACAAATTTCCTCTGTGATTTGGGCATGTTACCTCTTTACCTTATTTTGTTAATTAGTGGAAAATATGAATATACTCTCCTTGACTTAACTCTCAACAGATTTAGTACATACTTTATAATAGCTTTCTGTAATTAAGGACACTTAAGGGTCCCTTTATGATGCCAGAATATCATCCACATTTTCATAAAAATCATATATATATGTATATATATATAAAAGAGTCAATCCTTTAATCTCTTCATGCCTTGATCTGTAATGACCATGATAATAGTCCCTTTGTCTCTCAGCTCTTTGATGCTTTTGGAAGTCTCTTGGTGAGCAAGGACCTCGTTCTTTGTTGAACCTATTACACCATTCAGCATTTCATAAAGCACAGCCTATATCTAAATTCTAAGAGGTGTTGTGAAAGCATGTCCTTGCCTCTAAGGTAGGGCTAGAACAACTCCAGGACTATTTGGTGTCCAAAAATGAATGGGTTCCTCTTAGAAATTGGCTATTCAATGTTGTGTGTTATTGACACAGTTTGGGGTTTTGCCCCTGGCTAAGTCTCTGAAAGCTGCTTGAGCCCTGATCTGAGAACAGAACAATCACTTTCTTTTTTGACTTCTCTGTGACACTCATATTTCACAACAGCAATGAAGTTGCTTTCAAGCTTTTTTTTTTATTTTTTTCTCTACATGGATATATGGAAAACTTCCAAAACTAAAGCATGCCCTGAGCAGAAAATTTATCTCTTTTGACTTGGGTCTTTTTTTGTGTGCATGAACCAGGAGCAGAAACCACATTTGACATATATGCTTGGGAAAGAGGAAGAAAGGTGCCCAAGTGGAGAAATGAAGGGCTGGTTCTTAATGAGTGTCACTACACACCATCATTACAAAATAATTGTGAAAAAATAGTAATTAAAAGTCACCTCTTTGGGAAATTAGACTGACTGGGATTAATCTCTTCTCACTTTGCTTATGCAGAGGGGGTATGGTAGAGAGCAAATAAGTGATCTAAGGACTTCCAGTTCTGTACAGCAGCATGATGATAGTGGTTCTTTGAAGGCAGCAATGAAGTGGATGGTGGTTCAGAGAGGGTCTGACTTCTTTTGAGGTTCTTTGTGCCTTCCACATTCAGTGAAACCAGTGGGAATGTCTCAGTGCAGTGATGGAGCAATTGGTAACAGCCCCCTCCATGGGAGTTTTGGACACTCCCAGAATTAGATGGACTAAGTTCTTTTCTGATGTACAATTCCTGAGATGCTTGGTAGTGACCAAGAACCTGCCCTCAGAGCTACTATCAGTCAGTCCCAAAGGATCTTAGATGGTTTCTAAATCATGTTACTTGAACAGATGTCATCTGAACTTTCTTCTGCTCCACCTTCCCTTAACCCAGCCCCTATTTAACTAAAAAATGAGTGAGGAGCTCATCCTCTTCTTCAATGTTGGCCTCTGAAGATCTGTGTAGACACAATGCAATACCTTAATCTCAGAATATATCCTAATTTTAATTGCAGGGATTTATACAAGGAAAGATGGTGATTATACAGCAGGGAGCAAAGTGACTTGTTTCATGGAGTTATCTATATGCTAATGGTAATAAGGACAGTGATACGATGCTGCTAAAATGAATGGGAATGGTCCAAAAATGGAAAAAAATCACACACTTTTAAACAATTTCCTGTATTTCCCCTCCTCCACCTCATTTTCAGAACATGAAATAGTAATTAAACTAGACCAAAACAAGGAAAAGAGAAGAAACTAAGTAAAATTATTTTTTGCTTCCTTTATTTCTTATTATTGAAATGAGGATTTTATTTAGGGGGAGAAGGAAGGTAATAGGTTGAGAACACGTGACACAGATGTTGGGTGAGGAAGACACTAAATACCACTTTACAATGCAGATAATAAAGTTTTGATTTGTGGACATGGTTAAATCCTAAATGTAACCCTCCAGTAATTATATTCTAAAGCATACCTGAAAACTGTTGGGCTATTTTTAAACTCATTTCTCCTTGGCTTAGTGACATGAGGGGAAAAGAGTCCTGTCTACTGCCCTGGATTTCTACTTCCTTGTGATTTACCTTCCTCATGGGATTGTTTTCAAGCCACCACTGACTCCTCCCAGATTTCTGCTGACAGAGATCTGTTTTCTCCTGGTGCTTAGTGGCTTTTCTGGGGAGCATCTCAACAGAACTGTCTCCAGGCTGTAAGCTGATCCAGCCTGCTTGAAGAATTTGGAGGAAGGTTTTCTAAACTTTTCTAGGCATAAGCCCCTTGAGCATATGGCCATAAATCCTATAAGCTTGGGCACTTAGTGGTGATACAATAGCACTTGATGGACTCCTCTGGATAATGCTGCTGAAATGGGAGGTGGATGCAGCAGGGAATGAGTGGAGCCTTGGGCTTGGATCTGCAGGCTTTGCTGTCTTAAGCAATGTGGCAAATGTCCACTGTACACACAGACAGCTCCAGCCTGAAGAAAAGACTCAAGGCAACTGCTTATTGAACCCCCTGTCCCAGAGACACAATGTTTTAAATCATCTGCCAGGAAGAGTTTCTGGGAGAAGGGTCCTGATGTCCTCATGGAGTATCTGAGACCTTTCTCTTTGCCTCCTCCACTTCTGCCTTGTCTGATGATGGAGAAGAGAATGCTCTGGGGAAACCTTACAACCCCTTAAAGGGGGCCTACATGGTGGGGAGGGACTTCTGATCAGGGGGTGGAGTGATAGCACAATGGGGTTTAAATTGAAAAGGGTGATATAGATGAAATATGAGAAAAAAATTCTTTCCTTTGGGGGTAATGAGATCCTGTCCCAGGTTGCCCAGAGAAGCTGTGGCTGCCCCATCACTGGAGGTGTTCAGAGCCAGGCAGAATGAGTTTTGAGTAACTTCATCTAGTGGGAGATGTCCCTGCCCATGGCAGGGCGGTTGGAACTAAATGATCTTTAAAGTCCTCTTCAAATCTAATAATTCTATGATGCTCATCCCTTTCGTGCTCCCCTAAAACACAGCACCTATTAGGGTTCTGTTTTTTTGTGATGGATGCTGTGTCTATTCCATGAGCATCAGGACCCTGCAATGCCAAGAAGAAGATATTTTAAAAGTTTTTTTTCTTCTGCTTCATTTCTATCTGACTACAAGCCAATTTCTGCCTTTTCTACTGGGCCTTCCCAGTAGAAAAGTAGCTGCAGACCCCTTTTCCACCCCCCTTCATGTATCCCAGGGATGAAGGGGCTAATCCTTTACATTAACCAGCCCATTAACCATTGTGCCTGTAAAAACACCCAGCCTGTCACAATTCCATCTGGCCTCGTTCCCTCCTGCCCATCAACTTGATCGAAGATAATATGTAAGGGGATAGCAGGGCTCTGCAGGCTGTTGACACTAGGAAGAAAGATCCCAGGGCTGAAGTGGCCACTCAGGTTACAGATGAGCTGGAAAAATCCACCCACTCCTGAGGGTGGTGACAGCTTTGTACACAAACTCTTCGCCCACCGCCATACTGAGACTGCAGAAAGTCTGCAAGTGCTTGATATAGAAAGGGCTTTGATGGGAGCCAACAGGGAGATGGGCTGGGTGGAGGTTGAAGGTCAGCTGGGTCATCTCTTTTTAAACCTGGATGCTGTAGCCTAAGTGGAATAAGTTATCAGCCTTAAGATAAATCAGGGTGTCTTCTTACCCCCCCCCAGCTTGTCCTTTTTTCAGTCAGCACAAAGGACAAATTGAGGAGCTAAATGTGGAGTTTGTGGGCATAGGTTGGTCCTTCATACCTGTGAACATCAGGCTGTGGCTGAATGGATTCCTGCAAACCATGAGACATCCCAGTACAGGCTTGCTGAGGCTCTGAGGAACATGATCTAGTGCAGGATGTCTCTGCCCATGGCAGGGGGTTTGGAACTAGATGATCTTTAAGGTTCTTTCCAACCCAAACCATTCTATGATTCTGTGTCTGGCAACATTCTGCCCAGCTACAGTGTTGAACTCAAGGCACTGGCCATCAGTAGGAGTCACAAACCAGAGCCCTGTCTTCTCCTCTTGTTTCTGACATGGGCACTGATAAGACAAGGAGAAATAATTTTAAACTAGAGCAAGGAGAGTTTAGATGAGGCATCAGGAAGTTCTTCCCATGAAGATGGTGAGACACTGGAACAGGTTGCCCAGGGAGTTGGTGGAGGCCCCATCCCTGGAGACATTCAGTGCTGTGGCTGAATGGATTCCTGCAACCATGAGACATCCAAGGGCAGGCTTGATGAGTCTCTGAGCATCCTTATCTAGTACAGGATGTCTCTGCTCACACTAGGAGAGTTGGAGTAGATGACTTTTAAAGATCCCTTCCAACTGAACACAGCCCTTTCTATTCTGATTCTATGTAGTCCACTGTTTCCATAGAATCTTGCTTTGTCTGGCATCAGCAACTTTGTGGAGATAGGAAGTAAATATTGATTTATTTATTTATTGTTAGTTTTTTGGTTTTGGTTTTTTTTACCTTCCACAATGGAACATCTGGAAGGTGGCCATCAAACACCACAACTTAGATGCACACAGCTGATTTCAGCACCTTGCTTCCTTTGCTAAAGGGATGAGGAGTAGAAATTAACTCCTGGAATGAACTTCACAAAGCCAGAATTGCATGTGAAAACCACCTTAATCAGATGGGAACAATAAAGGGAGGATGGTGGTAGACTGTTGGTGATGTTTCAGGGACCTGAGTAGTGAAAAAGATCATTAAACATTTTCCTGCCCTGAATAGCTTTCTGGGAGACTTCTGCGAAGGGAATTTATATTTTATTTTAGACACCAGAAGCCTTTATCACTTTAACCACTAGGTTATGCAGCCAGACTCCCTTGTGCTCCCTCTTCTTCAAGCCACATGAATCTTTCAAACTTGATGCAACATTATCAAGTGAGAAAAATTTTCTTCTAGGCTACAACTGAGCAATAACTCTTGCAATTCTCCAAGTCTGACATTACTCAGGGACCTTGCTGACCACTACTTCTGAAGCAGCTTGATCCACGTGAGTTCTCCTCAACCTGGGAAAGTACTCCTGGGAAAATAAGTGTTGATTTGTCTCTTCTCTTGCTTTAAAGAGGAAAGTAGGGGCTAATCAGCCTGTCAGTATTTTCTGTTATCATTTTCTATGTATAATTCAGGGAATTAAGGACACTGGCCAGGACACACAGAGGTAATAATGCCAATTTGGCTTCAGGACTTCAGCATGCAAGGTTCAGAGAAGGAAAACTCTGGGTGTGTGTATGTGATGGGGTGGATGGTTTTGAAGAAATGAAAAAAAACACAGAAAACAGCAGCATCACATTTCAAAGCCCTTCAGCCTGGGAGCTTCCAGGAACATGGAACTTTTTTAACTGCTGGAATTTTACTTTATTGTTGTTCACTTCTCTTCCTTTAATAAGGAATCCTGAGTTGAACTCATTGCGTGCTTGCTGCGTTCTGCTTGCCCAGGTTTTCCCTCACAAACCCTGGAGTGAATCATTTAATTCCCTGGACTGGAGTTAAAGAAACTCTGGAGCAGCTCATTCATTCACTGGCAAGGCTACACTCCTACACTGTGGTGGCTGGGACAGCCTGAGCTTGTTCCTGGACTCAGCAAGGTATCCATTTCATCCTCTGGTTCAAGCAGCATGCTCCCTGCATTCCTTTGGTCACAGGGGTGTAGGAAACCATCTCACCACTCAACTTATATAATAAAATGCCCCTGGCAAAGCCATCCATGATTTTGTCATTAAGCTTTGATGCCTTTTCTCTCAACCCTCCCTTCCTCCCCTTTCCTGCCTTGAGCTTATGCTTGTAGAAGAAGCAATGAGTCCAGTGTAGAAATCATTAATCCAGCAAGGCTGGCGGGGTCTGCATGAGTGTGTGGCTGAAATGGACTTTCATCAGTGTGCTCACAGGGCTTTACCAGCCTGGGCTTCCCCCTGAAAGCCTTGGGAGTGAGTGGTGATGGATGCAGGCAAGGACTTGGTCTGATGCAACGTAGGACTTGGTGGTTCCAGTAACCACTGACTCTGAGTGAAGACAGAAACTCTGGCAGAGGAGGCATCAGAGTGAGGAAGGAATTTTCACCACAGCATGATGTTGGTTTGGTGATGCAATAGAATCAATGTGTGGGTTTCTTCCTCCATTTTCCTTTTTTTTTTTTTTTTCTGGAAGAAAATGGAGATGATCATCCTACAAAGGAGAATGACATCACTCTGCAGAGGGCTGAGGGCAGGCTGCTTCGAATCTCCATCTTGCCAGAGCAGGGAGAGCAGCCAGTTAGAGACTTCTGACATGGCTGCAAACATTAGTCTCATAAAAATGCTTAAAGTACATCCTACCTGTATAGCAAAGCAACAAAACCATGGGCTATATATAGTAAAGAAGTTCTTTACTGTGAGGGTAGTTAGACACTGGAACAGGTTGCCCAGAGAGGTTGTGGATACCCCCACCCTGGAGGTGTTTAAGGCCAGGCTGGATGAGGCATTGAGCAACCTGGTGTAGTGGAAGGTCTCCCTGTCCATGGCAGGAGGGTTGGGACTAGATGATCTTTAAAGTCCCTTCCAACCCAAACCATTCTCTGATTCCATTCTATGATTCTAAGCCTAAATAATGCAGCATAAATCAAAGCAGAGCTTTTAGGGAGAGATGGAAAACTAAGGGAGATAAAAAATCAGGGCATTCAAATAGGGATGTTGACAGGCCTATTATGAAGAACAGAACTGAAATAATTCTATGTACAGCAGCTCCTTCAATTGCTGAAATGGAACTTTAGCCAAAATTCAATTTCAGCTGAAATGCTGAAAATGTAGAGAGCTCTTTACAGCTCTGATGAAGACTAAAGAGCACAGGGAATTTGGGGCTTGAGGTTGTCATGCATCTGAAATCATCTCATTGGCATAACTCAAGTTAGTACCTACAACCTCTCTGATGGGAGGCTAAACTCTGCTCTCCAAGGAGAGGTTAGACATCTCTCATGATCTTCAGGGACACTGCAGAAAAGAAACCCTTTATTTTAGCCAGCTTTTGCAAGAAAACAGCTATTAATAACATCTTTGATGAACAACAGTTACCCATTTCTCTGACAAGTTCTGTCTGTGACACAAATAAAGGCTTTTGGCAAGCACATAAAATCCCTTCCAACATGTTGTATTATTACTTGTGGTACACTAATACTCATGAGAAGAGACTTTGACCATGAAAGCTGCCATAAAAAGGGACATCATGGACCAAATTAGTGGCTGGTATGAATGAAAATCTCCAGAGAGATGTTGATTCACTCAAAACTGAGGCTCCATCCTTCTGCTTTCAGCTTGGAAAATCAGACAAAGATGTATGTGAAGGTCCAGCCCTGTCTGGAAATGCCATCTGATGATGGTACAGCAGTGAACATGGCCATAGTTCAGTGGGTAATCACAAACCACACAGTGATTACTGAAGGGGAAAAGATGGACTTCTCATTGCAAAGATCTTCTGTTGAGTCTTGAAACTGCTCCTCTTGAGAGGAAAATGACTGAGAAGGAAAACATTCATCTGTACCTCTGTTTTGTCAAATTTTTCAGGTAAACAAAGATCTCCTTGCTTTTTCACCCAAATCATTTAGCAGCAGCCAAGCCTGTTTGTGGCAACTCTGCTTGTTTTTCTCCCCAAAGGAACTCACAAATCCCCATTTCCCAAACTGCTGCACCCATGATCCTGGATTGTGGCTTTGCTAAGTCTTCTGCACCTGACTGGGAGCCCAGGCAGCCAGAAATCTCTCCTCCAGCTCCAGATCTGAGCACACACACACACAGGTTATGGGCTCAGCAGTGACAGGGTCCTCCTAGCATCCCCCCTTCCCTACCCCCTGACGGCCACTGGTGGAGGATTTTCTTCCTTCCCTTCTAACAGCAATGTACAGGGTAGCACCATGTAGTGGTGGGCAGCCCCATAAACAACAACAAAATGAGCTTATAACTTTAAGCTTCCAAAGGAAATAAGAAGCTAATTTTGCCCCATCGCAATGCCTGCCATCTGTAAGAATTAGTCCCAGGGGGAAATGAATAGAGCCATTATTCCTACAGCTCTCTTGGCTGTCTAATTCCTAGGGTGGTGAAACAGTAGACAGCGGGAGGAAAAACATAATACTTGTGTGACCAGGCTGCCATTGGCTCAACTGTGTTGTGTGTATCTTGTTCATGAAATGAAGAGTCAGGGCAGACAGCTTAAGGGGTGACAGTCTTCAATGTCCAAAAATGCTTCTCAGGCACCAAGTAATTAAAGTGCCTTGTGGAAGGAGCAGCAGAGCTAGAAGGCAAAGTTAAAGGTTCATTTATTGATGTCCAAGGCTTGGGAGTGACTCTGCTGCACAAACCATGAATAATACTGGATGCTGACTGCTCACTTACTCTATTTCTCTGTCTCCTCTGTTCTCCTTTTGTTAGAGATGATGTTAAAAGTGATGCATGGTGGCCCATTAACCCTCACTGGTCAATCCCAACAGGGTTGTTCCTGCCAGGGGAGGCTGGATTCTCCCCCTGGTGGAAACTGGCTTGATTCCCGTTTAATGCTACGTGAGGATGTGGCCTCTGATTTTTTAGCTGAGCCGAGCCCAAGCCATGAAGTAAAAGGTTCATAAAGTAAGATTTTCCAGCCTTAAGTAAACGTTACTTTATCTGAGAGGAATGAGCGAGAGCACAAGGAGCAGGAGAGCAAAGTGTGAGACTCCTCTCCAGGGTGGAAAATGGTCCCAGGAAAAAAAATGGATTGAGCACAACTGAGCACCACCAACCTCCTGGAAAGGTGAATGGTTGTATCCAGGGGAACATCTAAGAAATCCACTGTGATCAAATCTTGCTGTCTAAAAAAAATTAGAAATGCCTCTATTGCTTGTATCTAAGTTGGGGACTGAGGCACAGTTTGAGTAATCCATTTTATTTGTCAAAAGCCTGCTCAATAGCATAAAATCATAAAATCTTTTGCATTAGAAGAGAACTTAAAGACCTAGTTACTTCTCCCTGCCTTGAGCAGGGACACTTCCACAAGACCAGGTTGCTCAAAGACCCATCCAGCTTGGCTTGGAATCCATCCAGGGTTGAAGCATCCACAGCTTTCCTCCTGATATCTAAATTAATATCCTTTAGGTATTTCCTCCTGATATCTAAACTAAATCTTTTAATTTGAAGCTAACATCATACTCAAAAAGTCCTAATGCAGGGATTTTCACTCCAAAGCACTTTGTTCTCTTTCTCTCATTTACTGTGATGATTTTTAGACTTTGCCAATGAAGAAATGGATGATTTTACTCATGACAGAACTTTCTTGATTCAGTTTAGGGGCACAAGTTCTGCATTCAAAACACTGAGCCTGGAGGAAAAAAAAAAGCATAAAATACATCATGAGAATGTCACTCTTTCAGCTGAGAGAGAGCTATTATAGTAGGAGTGAGGGAGTCAAATTTGAGAACTTAGTGATTCTGCAGGATAAGCAGCTTTTCTTGTGCAGCCCAGCACCACTCAGTGCAGGCACTGCTTTCTGCCAATTTTTTGCTGCTGACACGACTTTCATCAGTTATGATTTGGGGTTATTTTTCTGTCTAGAGGCACCCTGTCACTGTTCACAGACAATGTCTCCATCAATGCTGGTCTGACCTCCCTGACCTTGCACACCTCCAGTGATGGGACATCCACAGCTTCTCTGGGCGACTTGTTCCAGTGTCTCACCACCTTCATAGTAAAAGATTTCTTTCTGATTCCTAATCTGAATCTCCTCTCTTCCAGTTTAAAACCTTTACCCCTTACCCTATCACTACATGCCCTTGTAAATAGCCTCTCTCCTGCTTTCCTGTATATGGCTTTCAGATACTGGAAGCTCATGATAAGGTATTCATAGAATCATAGAATGGTTTGGCTTGGAAGGGAACTTAGAGATCATCTATTCCAACCCCCCTGCTATGGGCAGGGGCACCCCCCACTACAACAGGTTGCTCAGTGACTCATCCAGCCTGGCCTTAAACACCTCCAGGGATTGAGGGGATTGAGAGGGCATCCACAGCCTCCCTGGACAACCTCTTCCACTGTCTCACAACCCTCACAGTAAAGAATTTCTTTCTTATCTCCAGCCTAAATCTCCCCTCTTCCAGTTTGGATCCATTACTCCTGGACCCTATTAAAAAGTCCTACCCCAGCCTTTCTGGAGGCCCCCTTCAGGTATTGAGAAGCTACTATGAGGTCCCTCCTGAGCCTTCTCCTCTCCAGGCTGAATACCCCAAGCCCCTCAGCCTGTCCTCATAAGGAGAGGTAGTTTAGACCTCTCATCACCTTTGTGGCCTCATCTGGGCACTCACAACAGATCCATATCCTTCTACTGCTGAGGACTCCAAGGCTGGACATGGTACTCCAGGAGACTCAACACTTTAGACTATGAATTAAAGATGAACCCAGTCTTTGCACTGAGGATGCTGCATGGGGTCACCAAGCAGGAAATAAGCAACACCTGCTGTGTTTTACTCATCCATTCCACAGTTTGACACTTTCTTTAAAGCCTGTGATGAAAAAGAGGATTTGAATCATGGTGGAAACAGATCTTCAGAGCAACACCTCCTCAGAAAAAGGGCTTGGTAGAACAGGGTCCAAATCACCCGCCTACTTAGATCTTTTCCAGCTCTAAAAGACTGTAAAAGGAATGCCTTTGATGCAGAATGGGCTCCTCAGGCATGGTAGGCAGGTTCAATAGGCTTTGCAAGCTCAACAGCTGCTCTCACATCACTTGGATTTTGGTGTCCAAAGGGCGAGGTGACAGTGTTCTGCATGAATGGTTTGGTAGAGGAGAGAACATATTAAATATCTCCTTCAAGACCAGAGCTGCTTTAGCTCCACAAAAAAAAAAGGAAGCCCCAGCCAAATTAATTTCTTATCACATTGGGAGCTGGTAAGGGGTGTTTAGGGGGTACAAGTGTATATGGGACATCTGGAGAAAGAAAAAGTATTGTGTTACTTACTGAAGAAAAGTACTTTTCAGCCAATTTGCACAGTATGAGCTAGTTGCCATGGATTTCCTGCAGGAGTGGGAGTAGAAACCTGCTGTGGGATTTGCAAGTGCTGAAGTCCTGAAGTCTCTTTCTCCATCCACCCTGCAAACACATCCAGATATTAATTGTACAGGGGAAGTACCAGATCTGCTAATGGGGAGCCAATAGTTTACTGGGAAGGGACCAAGGCAAAGCATAGATTTTTTAAAAATGCAGAAGCAGAATCCTTGCTTACAGGTGAAACCACGTGGATGTTCTTATGCACTCACAGGAGCTGAATTGCTCTGATCTGCCTTTATTTGAACGATGGCTACCTGCAAACCTGTGACCCAAAATCATATGTTCCTACTGGGAGTATCACAGCCCAGAACATTATGTCAGCCCCAAATAGTTCTCTAAGAACAACACTTCCTTTCCTCTCAGTGCTATATTTTCCTCCCTTTCGTCTTTTGGAGGATTACCAGGCATGGAAATCTGCCCCAAGATCCTAAAGGCAGCCAACACATCCCACAGAACACTTGTTTTCAGATGGGTGGACAACGTCATAGGTCAAGGAAGTATGTCTTCTATTGCCTTCTCTGTGACAGCCATGGTGATGTCCATCTTCTCAGGTCCTTGGAAAAGGGTTGTGTGGTGGACCATGTCCAGTGACCTGAGGAAGTCACCATCACCACAGCAATGAGATGAAACAGAGGATGAGACAAATGAAAACTAGCTTTGGAGAGAGAGCTTTTTGCAAGAGAGAAGGCCAATTAAAATGGCAGAAATATCCCCAGAGAGGTGTAGGCAGGGCTTTATTGCCTGTGTTATTTAAAAATAGACTGGCCAGAGCATGCAGAATCATAAGATTGATGGTGTCAGGGAAAGGGAACCTTGTACCAGCCCTTTGGGGAGATGAGATCCACTCCTATTGAAGACCTTACCCTGCTCCATGCAATGTAGGGTGGTGTGTGTCCATCCAGCACGTCTCAGAACCAGCCTCCTGGGTACACTGCTGCTGAGTCACAGCTTATTATTCTTGTCTCAGATCTCTTTTAGACAAGCCCTTGCCAAATGCTTACTTATGATCCAGCAACCACAGTCAGCTTCAAAATGTGTGATAAAATGCTTTACTGATTCAGGCTTTCTGAATCAACATCCATATGCTAATTGCAAGTTGCCATTAGATCTAGACATGGACGTTGTGAACCCATGTTTATACTTCTGGCACTTTTGACATCACCCTGACTATCTCCCCAGAGGGCTGAAGCCAAGAAACAAAGGAATAAGTGTCCACTTCCACACCTCAGGAGAAAGTTTTCATTTCTATGGTATCCTATTTGTGTAGGATGGATTATATTCAGACCACCTAAATGGATGAAGATGCCCCAGATGGTATAATTTCATTATATGGCAGCAATGAATAATTCAGACCACCCACTCTCAGGGCTCCTAAGTGCTCCTCCTGCCTCTAAGGAATGAAGCAGTCACGACAGAAGAAGTAGACTCCGTGAGTAGGTGGTTGAAAGACAGTCCCATCTTCTTTTGGGTCACTGGGAAAGGAGCCAGCCCCTGGTAACCTTGTCTGCTTGGTATTTTGGGTTCTCATCACACTTTTCACCAGCAGGTTGGCAGCTTGTACTTATGAAGGGCACCAACCACAGTGAGATAAAGGGGTACTGTGCTTGGGGAGAGGCTTCTCTGCCACCTCTGAGATGCTCCCCTCAGGATGATGAGGGTGGTGGAGGTTGTCAGCCAGCACAGATAGAAAATCAGCCACTGGACACCCTGTGATCAGAGACCCCTCTCATTATTTGAATTTTGGGTTTGCAGTGAGACAAGCTGGCAGCCTTGTGTTGTGCTTGGCGCCGCCAGAGAGTTTAATAATCACCTAATAAAACTTTTCATCTGGCTTCCCACATCCCCTCCCTTTCCCAGATCCAGGCCCTTCCCTGCACTATCAAGGATATGGCATCTTGCATAACACACAGCATTGCTGTAGCAACCTTCTTCTCACTTGGCTGCTGATGCAGGTGTTCAGGTATTTGCAGATCATAGAATCAGGGAATGGTTTGGGTTGGAAGGGACCTTAAAGATCATCTAGTCCCAACCCACCTGCCATGGACAGGGACACCTCCCACTACACCAGGTTGCTCAATGCTTCATCCAGCCTGGCCTTAAACACTTCCAGGGAGGAGGAATCCACAGCCTCTCTGTACAACCTGTTCCAGTGTCTCACCACCTTCACAATGAAGAACTTCTTTCTTAAATCCAGCCTTAATCTCCCCTCTTCCAATTTGCATATACAACAAAAGCACCGTCACAATTTCACTCACTTTGAACTAATTTCTGCCATTTGTGTCTGGTCTCCATGGGTTTCCCCCCATCCTATGAGGTTCAGTTTGCATCCAAGGATAAGAAGAACCTACATCTAGATTTTAAGTTTGGTTGGTCAACTATGGAGTATTTTAGTATGAGTGGTTCTTGTACTGAGATGCTTTGAGCTGTCTTCACAATCTTGACCGCTTCTGGTGGTGATGCTCTAACGAAACCTTGACCTTCATTACCTACCTACCAAGGAAGGCATGAAAATAATGTTTCAGGCAGCAGTTTCTTGTTAAAGAGTGCCCAGAAAAACAAATCACTCACAAAATATGCATCCTGTTTAGTTTTTGTAAAACTTTTTCAACCAGTAGGCTTCTGATTGGCATTAGTCTGGATTGAAATTAGTCTGCATGGGGTGACTCAAGTCATGGAACTACCTTCATGTCTTTTATAGACTACAGGTTCCCTTCTCTTCATTGTGCTGTTAGTTCCAGATGGCAGCCTAAGGGTAAATCCGTTCAAGGGAATGAGGATAACTGAAAAATTATCTTTTTTTTTGAAGGAGGAAATTGAACAATAAATAACTTACAGTCTCCTACAAGAACTACACCTGAGCAGCAGGAGGCATGACTGCTTGTTTGTCTTGTATTAAATTCTACTCCTGACAGTATTCAGCTCTTCCTAGGAAAAATACTTTTGTGGTGTGCAGGGAGAGGGTGGTTTATAGGCATGGACAGAATGAAGCCTACAGAAAGAGCAGAGACCTTGCTGAGAAGAAGGTTTCCAGTGTGGAAAAGTGAAATTCAGAAGGTGACTGTGTTAACTGGTTTGCATCCAAGGTGCTGCTGACAGTTGCTGGGCTAAAAGCAAGTCCATGAATTAAGAGCTTATCAGACAAGAGGGACCAGGAAGGGCATCTTTTCCTTTCTAATCTTGCCCAGTTTGAGTTTCATTGGTTAAAATCAAAGCCAAAACCTTACCAAACCCAGTGCACTACTAGAGAAGAAACAGGATGCTGCATTTTACTGACTACTCCACAAAACAAACTTCCTGAACTCATTCAGACATTTTCCCACATTTTATTTATCCAGTAGATGGATTCCTTCAATTACATAGAACAAGTCCTAATATCTTTTCTTTCATAACTATAAGGAGAGCTGAAAGCTACAAGCTTGGGTAGCTTTCTATACTGCAGACACCTAATACCTAAATCTCAATGAATACAGTTTAATTCTTGAAGTACCTGTGTGGATATTTCCTGGGTCAAATTGTGAAGTTGAGTTTGACAGCACTTCTCATGTGCTGAAAGCAGAGCAGGTGTGCAAGTGTTTTTCTGTCTGAGGAACCTCAAGGTGCTCCTTCTCCTCCTTGGCAAAGGGAAGATGCTGTGTGTACCATTTTCTTTATCAAAGGCATTGCAATATCAATAATCAGGAAGTCAGAAGGATTTGGATTTGACCCACTACTCATGAGAACAACTCCAACCATTCTGGTTGTGGAAAAATCTTTTGCTGAAAAAGAATTCCATTGCCAAGTAACAGAATAGCACAGTTTTTGATGGACAGTAGGGTTGCAGTAAGAGGAATCTTATCCAACCTCTGCCCTGAGCTGACCTTGCTCAGTTTGTGAAACAGGAGATGATCCCAGACCTAGGTGGCCCAGCATGTGTTCAAGTGCACTTGAGGAATGCCAGCAGGCAGATAAATTGGGTAAATGTCTAACAAGAAAAAATTTCCTGCTCTGTTATTGGTAAAAACATATCTGTGGGATCCTTTTATTTTAAGAGGTCATTTTGATTTGTTTCCCATGTACTCTTTAAAAAGTCAGTGTTTGGCATCTGCTACCTTGTGCAATGTATAATCCCCATGGTCCAAAGAGCTTTTGAGAGCCAGGAAATCCAGAATCTTGGCATGGATATGGGGCCAGCTCCCCTAACACATGGCTGCATGACTTCTCTCTGTTTGTGGTATCTTTGTGACACCATGGTACGTGGTGTACTCAGGAATCAGCTGTAGGATTTGCCTCAGAGACCCTGGGAGAGAATCCCCCCACCCCTCCCATCCAGTGCAACTTGTAGGAGCCTCAAACAAAAGGAGGCTTGTTCTTTCAAAAGAAATAAATGATGGCTGGAAAGAATAAAACATGGAACGTTGCCCCCCCGCCCCGAGTGGAGGGGAAAGAGAGGTGGTGGCCAAAGGAGTGATTGATAGACCACAAGCCTTTGACACCTAAACACATTCTCTTCAGTGGTGTGAGTGTTCATTGATGCACTGAGCAGGGAAACAGGCCACCTTGGAGGGTCAGCCCCATGCAGGTTGTGGAACTGGGGATAAATTTCATTTCTGAAGCAACTTCACTTACATCAGCTCACTAATCCACCTTCTCCAAACTGACATGCCCTCTAACATCTCAGCTTCTGAGCAGCACGTTGGCTGGGAGAATATCTGGGTTAACTACTCTTTTCTTCTCAGCTTCCCCCAGATAAGGCCCTCTCCAGCTTTTCCATCTCCAAAAGTGACCTGATGGGATCCACAGCCTCTGCACAAATGAAAGCCATGTGTGAGCAATAGCTGCACCACACAGGTAGCACTGAGCACAGAAAGGAATACAGACTTTGGGCTTACATTTAACGTGTTCAAATTAACAGCCCCTTTGGGGGAAGGATGAAATATTTCAATTCCTTGAGCAAATGCCATCTCCTCTTCTAAAGCAGCAGCAGCAAATTCTACTGCCAACATTCAGCGGTCTAGTAGGACCAGACAATGGAAAATGGGCTTTGGACAGGTGGCAGAACTTCTGATTCCAAGCAGCTGAGGGTCTGATCCCTTGAAGTTTCTACTGAAAACTAACCATAATGAGCCCAGTTCCTGTGAATCCTCACGTATAATCCTTGATGCACCTACAATATGTCCAAAACACTAAATTACATCCTCTTTCAGTCCATTTGCACACATGTATCTTTTCACAAGAACAGCACAAAAACTTCACTAGCTTCATTCTATGTTAGAGATTTTTTTTCCTTCTCATTCTAGCAATATTATTAGTTTCTAATATTATTAGCTGCCAATATTCAGCAGACAATGGAAAATGGGTTTTGGACAGATGAAATAACCTCTGATTCCCATCAGCTGAGGATCTGATCCCTTGAAGTTTCTGCTCAACACTAACCATGATGAAATGTATCTCAGAAGAACCCAGCTCCTGTGAATCCTCACATATAATCAATCCTTGATGCATCTACAACACTTCCAAAACACTAAATGACCTCTTCTTTCAGTCCATTTGCACACAAGTATCATTTCACAAGAACAGCACAAAACCTTCTCTAGCTTCAATCTATGTTAGAAATATTTTTTCTTTTCATTCTAACATTACTAGCTTCTAGTATTATTATCTGCCAATATTCAGCAGTCTGGTAGGACCAGACAATGGAAAATGGGCTTTGGACAGGTGGCAGAACTTCTGATTCCAAGCAGCTGAGGGTCTGATCCCTTGAAGTTTCTACTGAATACAAACCATAATGAAATGTATCTCAGAAGAGCTCAGTTCCTGTGAATCCTCACATATAATCAATCCTTGCTGCATCTACAACACATCCAAAACACTAAATGACCTTCTCTTGCACACATTTGCACACATGTATCATTTCACAGGAATAACACCAAAAAATTCACTAGCTTCATTCAATTTTTGAGATATTTTCTTCTTCTCACTCTAAAAATATTATAAGTTTCTACACATTCTCCCACCCCTTCTTCCTTCTTGTAACTTAGAAAAGTAGAATCCCAGACTAGAGGAACTCAATTTTCCTATTAGGGTAGCAATACCCCCCCCAAAATTTTCCAGGTTATGAATTATGCCCTTCCTCTAGAAAACTTTCTTGTAACCATGACATAAGAAGGCTACTCAAAGGGGTAATATGGTTGAAAAATAAATAAATAAGCATTGGTGCACATGGAAAATTCTCAGTTTCTCAGGTCTCTGGATAATGTTCTCATCAGAAATTCTCACTGATCAATTTTCTAGCTCTTTCTAAACAGAATAAGGGAGAGAAGGCTTTCATAGAAAACCTGGCATTAAATAAAGGTGAGATTGGCCACTGCCAATCCCAGCAAGAAACTGCAAAGCTATAAGAAAGTAAATCGATGAATTGGAAACTATTCTTCACTAGCCAGTTAAAAACTGGCAGTGGGGGGAGAAATATGAGCCTAAAAACTTCTCTATTTTGAGAGATTTAAGAGGTTATTGTAGAATGATGAAAACCATTGCTGCTTAAGCTAGAAAATGGTCAAAAGCCAGTACTTCTGCAAATGTTCATCTCAATTCATGGATGACGTTTAAAATTAAACACATCCTTGATTTCTGTTGGGAGTTAGATCCTAAATATGGGATTCATCTCAGCTGACTTAGCTATTCATCTTAGCTAGACAAGCAAGGTTCATTTGATAGCCTGTGGGATGGGAGATAAATCTCTAAAGGGTGTTTCCTCCTTTCTGGAAGGGCCTGTTTCTTTATGCAGTTTTAAAAGAAAGCCAAAAGAGACCAGCTAAGACTTAAATGTCCAATCTAGAATACATGGTTAATATCAAAAATGATATAATGTGGGCCCATAGTCTTTCTTCATGCATACATGGGAGAGAAACTGGTGAGTAGAGAAGACAGGGTCTGGGATGCAATTAAAGTAATCAAGATATCATAGTAAGGCAAGCTATTTTTTGCACCAGTACTATTCCAGTTTCTATGTCTTGCTGATAAAGAAGAGTTGATGATTTATTTTAGTGTGTGTCCCTTCTTAGCTGAGATAGCAAAAGAATGCACGTGTCATCATGTCTCAGTCCATCTGCTCACACACACACATCAGTCAAGATCATAGAATCATTGAATGGTTTGAGTTTGAAGGGACCTTAAAGATCATCTATATCCATCCCCTTTCCATGGGCAGGGACACTTCCTACTAGACCAGGTTGCTCAATGCATCATCCAACCTCCAAAGAGGGGGCATCCACAGACTCTTTGGGCAACCAGCTCCAGTTTCTCACCTCCCTCACAGTAAAGAACTTCTTTCTTCTCTCCAGCCTAAATCTCCCCTCTTCCAATTTGCATCCGTTACTCCTAGTCCTGCCATCCTGGACCCTATTCAAAAGTGCTACCCCAACCTTTCTGTTGGCCCCCTTCAGGTATTGAGAAGCTACTATGAAATCCCCCCTGAGCCTTCATTTCTCCAGGCTAAACAGCCTCACCTCCTTCAGCCTGTCCTCATAAGAGGGGTGCTCCAGCCCTCTCATCATCTTCATGGCCCTCTCCTGTACCCACTCCAACAGGTAAATATGGCAACCAGCATCTGATATGTTTTGTCAGGAAACTTTCTATAGTCTTGGGAAGATCTTCCTCCTGTAGAGCTCCTATGAACTGTTCTTGCATGCTAATAGATGTTCAGAAGCCCCAAGCCCAAGTCCTCAATGCTGAAATCCATAGGAACCCCATTGAATGGACCAATTTTATACAGTGGGTTTTACACATGTGCTGTGAAACCACCATGTTTCTGTTAACTTTCCTTTTCCATTGCAGCAAAGCTCAGACTTGTTTGTTCCAAAACTGGAATTCTGCAACTGCTGATATGATGGGAAGTTGTGGTCAAATGAAGAAGACATCCTCATGAGAAGTGGGAGCTGCCATTGCCTTACAAAACTGATGTTTTTATCAGGAGATGAGAAGTGGAATAGGTTAGGTAGAGGACTACTTCTTCCCCAGCTGTAAAGCCAAAGTGATGAAGATTATGGCCTCTGACACACCTTCATCCCTGGTGTGGACACTTTTCAGATGGATGTCTGACTATCTGTGTCTTTGGATCATGAAGCAGCAAAATTATCTCCTTTAAAATGCTCCAGAATGGCCAGCAATGCAAACCCTCACCATGCCAAGGCATGGCAGCACAGTGTCTAAAGGGCTCCTCACCACATTGCACTGAATTCCTGCTGCTTCAGCTTTAACTGTGACAACAGAAAAATGGGTCTACCTTGACCTGATTGTTTCAGGAAAGAACTGGGAAATGTTTGCAATGTACTTCTCCCTCTGTGCTATGATTCATATGGCTATGAATCTCTCTCTGCACTCTCAGACCAGGCAGCTCTGTCAGCAATGTCAGAATTAGTAGCAGTTGCAGGAAGAAGGGATAAATGTGCTTTAGCTCAACCACAAGTCATTGGTAACATTCCTCCTGAGGAACTCAGGAACCAGTCCATGACATCCAGCACTCTGCTATCACAGGCAATATGATACCCATAATCAGTTTATTAAGCTGCATCTTAGAAATGTACTCACATAGTGGGGATAATTCCTTCCATTCCAGAAATCACTGGGTAAAGTTTCTAGACTGAGTTAAGAAAGGTCAGGTTAGATGATCATAGGGTGTCTGCTGGCTTCAATGTCTCAAAATCTCTGTAGGGATTTAGAAGGAGCCAACACATTTTCACTTGGAAGTTGGGATTTAAAGAGAGATTTGTTAACATGCTCCTCTATCGTTCTCTTTCTTTCCTCTGCATGTCAGCTAATCAAGAGAATTATTTTCCTTTTCCTTTCTTTCCCCTTTCTTTCCTTCGCATTGCCCCACTCCTCATTTCTCCTTTCTCTGTATCAGAAAAAAAATAGCAACAATAACCTGAAGAAAATCCCCAGCCACACTAGGGAAAATAATTAATTCCAGTGCCTCTCTACCTCCCTCCACCCTCCCAAATCAACACTTAGACAGCAAAAGTAGGAAACCCTAGTGTTTAGTAGTACACTCAATTTGAGTCTGTACTACACCATCCTCCTACAGAGGCTGTGTCCTCCCAAAAAAGTCACAGAAACCATGGAAAAGCTGGCCAAGATGGATCTTTCAAGGTAGAATTACCTTGGAGGTGCACTGCTGTTTCCTTTCTCTATCAAAAATCCTACCTGTCTACAGAAAATATGGATAAACTTTCCATCAGCTTGCATTAAGGAAGAACTAGAAGGTTCAAAGTTACCTTCATGTGCATGAATGAAAGAGGATAAAACCTCACAAACTTCATTCATGCTGCCCATAGTGGTGTGCTCAAGGTGAGGGACTTATGTCTGGAAACACAAATGTGGGATATTAGTAAGTCTTGGGCACTTCTTACTGCCAGGGTGAATGCCAAGCTGAAAAACAGGTGTCTTTAAAGGAATGAGCTTTGATTTTATTATTTTTTCCTGAAATGAGATAATTTTCTAGCTCATGCTCGCATCAGGAAAAACTTCATAGCTCCAGTTTGATGCCAGTGGCAGCACTGAGCAACTTGGCAGAGACTCGTGGAAAAAAGCCAAAGCGTTTAAAAATAACAACAGAACAACAAATAATAATACAAAATTCCTATGAAACTGTTTTGCCACTGATTATGTTAGCCACGAGCTACTGTGAATTTGTGGAGCAACTGGATGGTCTTGTCTGATTTATTCAGCAGATTAGTCACAGCCACTCTGTGACTGAACACCAAGTTCTCTGCTTGCCCTCAATTGAAGTTATTATTGAGGTCAGCAGAGGTATTACTGATCTGGGCCAAGCAAGAGTCTGGCACGGCACTATTTTGTAATGCAGCTACTTTTTCCATGTTCTTTTTTATTATTATTCATTATTTTTTTATTATTTTTAATGGACACTGCAAGCTTCAGAAAGAAAATGTTACTTTCCATGAAAAATGAATGAGTCAGCACATTAGAGGCAGACAGACAGATAGAAAGACAGAGAATATGATGGAAAGAAGGTATGTCAGATATATGTTGGAACATTTTTCTGTCTTTTAATCAGTTTTTGAACAGTGATGACCTGACACTGATGAGATTTTTATGATGGAAACCCAAGAAGCTCCAGCTCTTTCTTTGTTCCAGATTATCATGTGAATTCTCTAAGCATCAGGCTAAAGATTCAGTTTTCTTTTTTCCTAAGATGTGTGACTTCTCCTTCTTTCTCTGCCTGGTTATATCCTCAACTGAAGGGACAAAAAAAATAGCTTGTTCATCTTTCTTTTGTCCAAAGTTGCAGTTCTCAGTCCTCAGGACTTCTGTGAGAGCTGAAGCCAGCTGTTCTGTTTTGTTCTCTTCACTTTGCCTTCCCAAGATCACTTCCTCCAGTCAGCCTCTTGAATGTAGTGGTCCCTGCTGTTATATTTCACTGTTGCACCAGGAAAGGTTCAGGTACAGGACTTGGGCCAAGTCCCTCATGAGATTTGTTCATGGATGGGCCATGACATGACTTCTGGGTCAGTAAGGAATTCTTGTGAAAGTAGGAAGCATTAAGAAATAAATTTTGGTACTATAATGTTTCATGTAGGTATCTGGGAGATTTGACTCACTCAAAGGAATGTTCTTCATTGGAAGGACAATCCTTTGGTTATGATGTATGGTCATGTTCCCATCCTGTATATGAGGGGTAATTAAATTTTTGTATTTGCTTCCCTCCTACTCTCAGTTACAAGGGAAGAGGTAAAGCTATTTAAATTTTTGAGGTTTTTTCTAGGTTGTTGGGGATGAAAGAACAAAGGAAGATAGAGCCACAGAGACAATTAGGGATCTGGAACATCTCTTTTATGAAGAATGACTGAAGAACTTGAGTCTTTTCAGTTTGGAAAAAAGAAAGCTGAGATGGGATCTTATCAGTGCTTACAAATCCCCAAAGGGTGGGTGTTGAAAGGCCAGTCTGTGTTCAGTAGTGCCCAGTGACAGCCCCATGCCAAGGGGGTTGGAAATAGATGATCTTTAAGGTCCTTTCCAACCCAAACCATTCTATGATTCAGTGATTCCTTCCTTTCAGGGTGCCAGAGCACAGGATTAGGCTGACCAGATAGGTGGTGGATTCTCTTACTCTGGAGATACTCAAACCCAACCTGGACATGTTCCTGTGCAATTTGCTCTAGGTGACCCTGCTCTGACAGGGGGGTTGGATTAGGTAATCTTCAGGGTACCTTCCAACCCCTATCACTGAGTGTGATTCTGTGATTTAAAAAAACAGCATTTGTGTTCACCTCTCCTCTTGATGTCTAAGGCTGATCTATTCATGCTAGACATCTGCAGTCAGTGGAGAAATAGACACCAGCTGGGGAGATGAATCACACCAACTTAGAAACCTGTTTCAGTCTGTATTTTCTCTGTTCTGACTATTACATTGATGGAGGTTGGCGAGCTCATCTTCAGATGTCTAACTTTTGGGCTTATAAAAATAGGGGGGAAGAATGCCAGTCTCTGTGCTTGATACGTGTGTGTGTGGGGGAAATAGCAAGGTAATGAAATGTGCCATCTGCTTTTTGTCTTTCTCCCTGGTGGCAGCTTTCATAGAATCATAGAATAGTTTGGTTTGGAAGGGAACTTAAAGGTAATTTAATTCCAACCCCCTGCTATGGGCAGGGACACCTCCCACTACACCAGGTTGCTCAATGCCTCATCCAGCCTGGCCTTAAACACCTTCAGGGAGGGGGCATCCACAACCTCTCTGGGCTACCTCTTCCAGTGTCTCACCACTCTTGCAGGAATGAATTTCTTTCTTATATCCAGCCTAAATCACCCCTCTTGCAATTTGCATCCATTACTCCTAGTCCTGCCATCCTCTATCCTATTAAAAATTTCTACCTCAGCCTTTCTGTAGCCCCCTTCAGGTAATGAACAACCCCAACTCCTTCAGCCTGTCCTCATAAGGGGGTGCTCCAGCCCTCTCATCATCTTCATGGCCCTCCTCTGGACCTGCTCCAACACCTCAATGTCCTTCTTATGTTGGAGACTCCAGAACTGGACACAGTAACCCCAGCTGGGTCCTCACCAGAGCCAAGCAAAATCACTTCTCTTGACCTGCTCTCCACACATCCCAGTCTTCAAGATGATTTCATATCAAATAGTTGTGGCTGTTGGTATGAGGGATCACATGAAAATCTTATTCTATTGAAAATGTTATAACCTTGGTAGTATTACTATTTAGAGTGTTCTTCAAGCAGTTATCAAGGTGCTTAGCTTCCTGGAACTGGGATTTATTGAGATTTTGTATCCAAAATATTTTTAAGGAGTGACATTATTGTAAAATTTATGTAAAAAAATGGAAGATTAGAATTGCCTGAAAATATAGAAAAGAAGGGAAAAAAATCTATATTGAGGCCTGGGAAATGAAAACAATGAGGAAGTGTCAGGATTGCTTCAAGAATCATTTTTCAGACCTTATAACACAAGCAAGGTTTTGCTACAGGTTCAACTAAATCACCTTTTGACTTCAGACTTCTCAAAACTTTCAGTGCTGAAGGTTTTTTTTTTCTGGGGGATCTGGAAACAGGACAGTTCTGCAGGAGGGACTGTTTTTCTAGCACATTTGGACTTGGGAAGTAGAAGTCTCCAAATAACCTGAGCTCATGTGGATTTCTCCTGTGGATTCCTGACCCACCTTTCAGTGTCACAAAGTCAAATTCTCATCTGGTCTGTATCAATGTCACAGGGGTGCCTCCAACTTCTACCCACTGAGGACCTGAATCAAAATATTCACACTCCAAAATGCAGATAAATCATCTGGAGGCACATTAGTTGGCTACTGGTATTTCCCAAGAAGTCCTGCAAATTTAAAAGTCGAGCAAGGAGATGTATTGCCTTTGGTTCCAACTCCTCTTTCTTTCCACTATCTCAGTGCCTTGCCCAAGTGACCCTCTGATGGTAATACACATAAATACATCAGAGACATGGCCAGCCTGTGATTAAATACCCTGATAATTTTGAGGCCCTCCAACATATAGTATTTCACACTATCACAAAACACTAATGCAGTCAACCAGTAGCCACAATCAATTACTCAGAGCGGCTGCACTCGTGTTCCCTCTCCAAAGTTTCTTGAGTAGGTGCCAACTCAGTTAAAGGCCTATCACTTTCCAAAGCAAGATTAAAAAAAACCCCAAAAAACAAAACAAAAAAAACCCTAAAGAAAACCAATTAAAAAAACCCAAAAAACAAACTCCCACAGCAATAGCCTCTAAAACAGACATAAACACACTGCCTGCACAACCAGCCATGGGACAGCCCTCAACCCAACCGTCCTGACCTGGTCTGCTAACAAATAGTTAACCCTCAAACCCATTCTGCATCCCACTGACAGCCTGAGAGAGCACACTTGGATAAAGCAACCAAGTGACTGGGAGCCACAAACCAGTTCCAAGAACACTCCGGGACCAGAAAGCTCTGGCTGGGTAGGATTTCAAGGTCTTGTCCACAAGGATCCACAATTAAAATTTCTCGTGCTAAAGTTTCATGCTGAAATAAAAACCCTGAGATTCCAAAGCTTCCCCACTGCCTGCCCTCCCTATTC
>VZTY01005876.1:1216-26633 GCA_013400935.1 Turnix velox
TCTAGTGGGAGGTTTCCCTGCCTATGGCAGAGGGGTTGGAACTCAATGATCCTTGAGGTCCCTTCCAACCCAAACTATTCTATGATTTTATGACTTTACATCCTCTACTGGGAACCTGCTCCTGCATGAAGACCTCCTGATCAGTGGGGTTAATGTTTGCCTGCCTCAGCAGAGTACATGTCAGTTTAATCTTTGGGAACACTCCTTGATGAGGACAGGCTGAAGGAGTTGGGGTTGTTCAGCCTGGAAAAGAGAAGGCTCGGGGGGAACCTCACAGGAGCTTCTCAATACCTGAAGGGGGCTACAGGAAGGCTGGGGTAGGACTTTTTAATAGGATACAGGATGGCAGGACTAGGAGCAATGGATCCAAATTGAAAGAGGGAACATTTAGGCTGGATTTAAGTAAGAAATTTGCTACTGTGAGGGTGGTGAGACACTGAAACAAGTTACCCAGAGAGGTTGTGGATGCCCCCTGTCTGGAAGTGTTTAAGGCCAGGCTGGATGAGGCACTGAGCAACCTGATCTAGTTGGAGGTTTCCCTGGAACTAGATGATCTTTAAGGTCCCTTCCAAGATAGCTGGGGAAGGAATTTTTACTAGGTCATTGTTTAATAGGATGAGGGACAATGCCTTCAGACTACAAGAGGGGAGATTTAGAGCAGACAACAGGGACTGCTTTTCTATGATGAAGATGGTGAGAAACAGGAACAGGTTGTCCAGAGGAGCTCTGGATGCCCCATCCCTGGAGGTGTTCAAGGCCAGGCTGGATGGTGCTTTGAGCAACCTGGTCTAGTGGGAGGTGTCCCTGCCCATGGTAGAGGAGTTGCAACTGTTTTAGGCATATTTTTTGCATGTAAAAATATAGTAAAGGATATTTTAAATTATTTTTAAATGAAGCTACAGTGGTATTTGGGCAATAATTTTGTTTAAATTCCAGAAGCAGAGTTGAAGGAGCAAAAGGTGGGTTGACTCACAAGGCACTTTATTGCCATTGCTTTCTCTGCTTTGTGAAATAACTCATTAATTTCTATAATTTTCAGAACAAGAATCACATCATCCTCATCTTCTACCTCATCACTTAATTAAAACTTTCACAGAAGTCCCTTTCCATAGTTCTTGAACAGAATGAGCAATGCTTAATATGGGCTTTAAAATATTTTTCAGTCTGCTTGCCCAAGACCCCATGTTATTGCAGTATAGAAGTTAAAAATCTGCCTTAGTCCTGCTTACTTCTTCTTGCACGCGAGGATTTATTTAGCAGTGGAAGGCTGCTCTGAGCTCAGAATCCTTTGCAGAGACTCTGCTTTCTCAAATACAGCTCCTCTGCTATAGGGATTGGCCCAAATCCCTGTGTCCTTGTCTTCCCTGTAGGAGTAAGTGGAGTTATTTTGAAAAATATTAAATGTACCAAAAAATATATGCTTGAACTTTCTGAAGGCTGTATCAGGAAGAGCATTGTGAGTAGAACTAGGGAAGTGATCATGCCCTTGTACTTAGCACTGGTGAGGACTCACCTTGAGTCATCTCATGTTGAGCATGGCCAATTTGGGAGGGACAGAGAATCATAGAATGGTTTGGGTTGGAAAGGACCTTAAAGATCATCTAGATCCAACCCCCCTGCCATAGGCAGGGACACTTCCCACTAGACCAGGTTGGTCAATGCCTCATCCAGCCTGGTCTTAAACATCTTGAGGGAGGGGACATCCACAACCTCTCTGGGCAACCTGCTCCAGTGTCTCACCACCCTCACAGTAAAGAATTTCTTTCTTATCTCCAGCCTGAATTTCCCCTCTTCCAATTTGCATCCATTATTCCTATTCCTTCCATCACATATCCTATTAAAAAGTTCTACCCCAGTGTTTCTGTAGGCTGGGTGATGCTGGACTCCTGAAGAACTCATCAGGTTGGGTTTTGCTGAGTGAGATCTGCTTTCATGCTAATGCCACCCCCTCTGGCAGGAGATTCAATGAGTGTGGAAGAATTGGCCTCAGTGAAACCAGCACGAGCAGCATCACCATTTTACACTTGAGGGACAATTAATAAGACAACCACTGCACGAAGAATTCCCAGTCATTGTGCATGAGGTGTGGAATATAGCAGAATTTAATCACCCTGCTCCTCATGCACGCTATGTGACGGCATTGTCACAGAGACAAGATAATTATTATTAGCAAGACATTCTGTTTAGTAGTTCCTGCAGCATTCAGGAGTCTTATGAATGTGTTTTTAGGCAGCTGTAGCAGATACAATGAGTTGGAGGGAAGGCATGTGCTAAGTCAGGTGCAAATGCAGCACTGGTGACAGGAAATAGGAAGGAAATGACCATGAGGAGTAGGAGATCAAGGTTGGATAAAGCTAATTTTAAATGATCTAGAAGCCTTCGTACTACAGCTCTGTCCTTCTCAGTGATGGACAGGGGCCAGGAAGGATGTAAGCCACTTTTAAAACATAGTATTTGTCACTCAAACTGCTTTACTCAGTTCAAGGAATGAAGAATCCATAGATGGAGATTCCACCTCACTTACCAGAGAAGAAAAGACTGAAACTGACTTGCTTTTACAGCTAAGAAAGATCTTTGTTTTGCACAACTGAAATAAAAAGGGACAGGGAGAAGGACAGTGGTTTTAAACTAGAGCAGGGCAGGTTTAGGCTAGACATTAGGAAAAAGTTCTTCACCATGAAGGTGGTGAGACCATGGAACAAGTTGCCCAGAGAGGTGGTGGAGATCCCATCTTTGGAGACATTCAAGACCAGGCTCAATGAGGCTCTGAGCCACCTGATCTAGTGTAGGATATCCCCACTCACTGCAGAGGGGCTGCACTAGATGGCCTTTGGAGCCCTTCCAACTCATCCCATTCTGTGATTCTATGAAAATCTAACATCATAGTTTCCTCTAAGTCCAGCCCAGTGATGCAAGTCTATCTTCTGTATTATTTCCTGTTTTAACCTTATTGAGCAATCAAAGTGATTCGTATTTCATGCCATGTTTCAGGGTGCTTTAGTCCTCTGAACAAGGCTGTTGGTGCCTTTCTGATCTTCTGATCAGTGAGAGAGATGTCACATTGCTTTGTGCAGTCTAGAGGGTGCCAAGTTGCATGTCCACAAGTGCTCTGTAGCAGGGTTTGATACTTACTGTCAGAGAATGAAAAGCCTTTTGGTAAAATGCAGCATTTAAGCAAACTACATTTATTCATTGAATTGGTGAGGCTTGTGTCTAACTGCCAATGCTACTAGTCTGTGAACATTTCTAGGTTTATGGCTGTCACTGTCCAGATATTAAAGATGAGGCATGATCTACACTGCAACACGTCCCACCAAACATCAGTGTCATTGACAAATAGAATAGAATCATAGAATAGTTTGGGTTAGAAGGAACCTTAAAGATCATCTAGATCCAACACCCCTGCCATAGGCAGGGACACCTCCCAACTTGATCAGGTTGCTCAGTGCCTCATCCAGACTGGCCTTAAACACTTCTATGGAGGGAGCATCCACAGCCTCTCTGAGCAACCTGTTCCAGTGTCTCACCACCCTCACAGAAAAGAATTCCTTTCTTATATCTACCCTGAAACTCCTCTCTTCCAATTTACATCCATTATTCTTAGTCCTTCCATCACACATCCTATTAAAAAGTCCTATCCCTGCCTTTCTGTAGCCCCCTTCAGGTATTGAGGAGCTACTATGAGGTCCCCCCGAGCCTTCTCTTCTCTATGCTGAAAGAATAGAATAGAATAGAATAGAATAGAACAGCCTAGCTTGGAAGGGTTCATCTACTCCTAACTCTGACAAAAAACATCACTAGACCATATCTCTAAGCTCTATGTCTGCTCAACTCTTAAATATCTCTAGGGATGGTGTCTCAACCACTTCCCTGGGCAGCCTCTTCCAATGCTTGATAACCCTTTCAGTGTAAAAATTTTGTCCTAATACCCAGACTAAACTTCTCCTAGTACAACCTGATGCCATTTTCTCTCATCCTATCATCTGTTACTTGGGAGAAGAGACCAACACCCACCACTCTATCACCTTCTTTCAGGTACTTTTTCATCACTTCAGTCCCTTGTAGGTCAACAGCTTGCTGCCATGATGTCCTCTTGGGATACCTCAGGGAGAACTCCCCAAACTTTTGCTCCAGAAGCACAGATCCTTGATCTACTCTGTGTTAGTACATGAATGGGAAGTCTACAAGGCATGGCCATGAGGTCCCATTCCTACCCAGTGAAGGGCAGTGGTCCTTCTTTCCATCCACCAATTATATATCTACAACATTATTCAAAACATGAAGCCCTCTTCAAAATGCAGTGCTAAAGCCCTGCATAATCATCTGGGGAAGATTCATTTTTGGAGGGTGACACAAACTTCATTTAAATTAGAAACTGCATCTACTTCTTATGCCTGAGGATTCGTAATAAAGCAACAAGGAGAAGCTCCCAGGCACAGAGAAGGGTGCAAGCAAATTTCTCATCATGAAATTACCACTGAGGTTATTATTGACTGGCTTTTGTTTTCCCCTCATCTTTAATGTTGTTCTCCTTCTCTGGATGGCTTATTGGCAAGGAGTTTGCATCCTCCTGCAGCAAACACACACACACACACACATGAGAGGCAATATAAATGTAAAACGAGTTAAGTGGGAGATGCTGTTATTTAATGCAGACTTTGCAAGCTTCAAATGTCAGGTAGGAATTTTGCTCAGAGAAAAGAACAGCAAGTGACCCAAGAGGATGGATTTGTTTACCAGCTGCATTGTAACTGGTGAGATTGTTCACCTCGACATGGAGTATGAATCCTTTTTGGAAGAATTTAATGTTGATTTTCATTACTGCAAGTCATAGTGTGAGGGCAGGATTCATTGAGGTGTTGGAGCAGGTCCAGAGGAGGGCCATGAAGATGATGAGAGGTCTGGAGCAACTCTCTTATGAAGACAGGCTGAAAGGAGTTGGGGTTGGTCAGCCTGGAGAAGAGAAAGCTCATGGAGGACCTCATAGTAGCTTATCAATAACTGAAGGGATTTACAGAAAGGTAGGGATAGGACTTTTTAATAGGATATGTGATGGCAGACCTAGGAATAACAGATGTAAATTGAAAGAGGGTAGATTCATGCTGGAGATAAGAAAGAAATTCTTTACTGTGAGGATGCTGAGACACTGGAACAGGTCGCCCAGAGAGGTTGTGCATGCCTCATCTCTGATGATGTTTAAAGCCAAGTTGGGTGAGGCATTGAGCAACCTGGTCTAGTGGAAGGTGTCCCTGCCCATGGCAGGAGGATTGGAACTAGGTGATCTTTAAGGTCCCTTCCAACCCAAACTATTCTATGACTCTATACCTATATAGATCTATCTATATGAATCTATGATTTGGCAAACATGGATGCCCAGAGCTATCTGGCATCCAAAAATCTCTACAGGCCAGGTAGAAATGACACAGAACTTATGAGTAACCCACTCCTCCCTGATCTGACAGCTTGAAGACACCTATATAAGAATGAATCATTTCTCCGGGTTCAGCTATCACTGTTCACCAGTGAAAGGACTTGATTTCTGTGGGCTACCAATACCATTTGACATAGCTCAAGGTACACAAACTGGCTTGGTAGAGTGAATAGAGGCCATACAGGAGATCTGAGCCTGGCCAAAGGTGTAGTTGGAAGAAGATAGGATTGCCTAAGGTATCTAAAATGACACCAGTGACCTTTGTTTAAGCAAATGAGTGCCTCTTGTAGTCTCCATGGAGATAATGAAAGATCAGACACCAGCTCACAGGTACAAATCACCAACTTACATGTTGCCCAGAGAGGTTGTGGATGTCCCCTCCTTGGATGTGTTAAGACTTGATAAGGCACTGAGCAACCTAATCTAGTGGGAGGTGTCCCTGCCTATGGCAGGGGGGTGGAACTAGATGATCTTCAAGGACCCTTCCAACCCAAACTAATCTATGATTCTATTCTATGATTCTATATCTTAAATCCGAGTGCAACCTGTGATGTCAGGTGATTGGGAAGGCTCTGGGTTTGCTTTTATTCCAGGCTGAATGGTCTGATATGGGATCCAAAACCTTATGAAAGCAAAAAAGTGCCTGCCTCCATGAACAGTCCAGCATAGATATAGGTCCATCTTTGGCCACTGCTGATGTTGCTTTCAAGAACTTTGATATACAAATGGTCTGATATGGGTTGAAGAGAATGTGAGGTGCACCTGGGGGCAACTTGGACAGAGGAAGCACGTGGAAAGGAAGATGATCTCGGCTTTCTACTGTCATGATACTTTCTGCTTTGAGTCTGCTCTACAGGCATTCTAACCCCCACCAATATAGGGTTGTCCAGATCACGGTCATGACCTCCTCTTCATCTTGCCCCTCTAATTTAAACCCCTCTAGGTTTAAATTTCTCCCAGTTCCATTACTGGGTAAATCTGCAGCAGAACTGGAGTTTCTAAGTGGGACTAAATGGGAAGCTGGAAGGAGGAGGAGTTTTTCTTGAAACCAGCAGACGAAACCTCGAGGCTTTAACTACTCATTAGTTTAAGTATTAGGTGGTAACTGTAGCTAAAACACATCACCATTAAGGAAGGTCTCATTTATCACTTGTCCTGCCAGGGCTGAGGACATGTGCCATCAATCCATGCTGGGACAGTCTGGCATTGCACAGTTTGGCCACAGTTCACAGTAATTTGATAAGAATGATAGAACACTTTTATCTCAGTTAGTGACAATGAGATGTAAATTAGAGGAATTCTTCTCTTTCACCCCACTCACAGGCACTTGAGTGTTTTCCCCCAGTCACTTGCAAATAGCAGCTTATTCAATTACGGAGAAGTACTGAAAATAATCCCTTCTCCTCTCCTTAAGCTCTCTCTTGATTCCTTCTGTGTGGCTCCAGATAACTGAAGACCTTTCTCTTTACAACCGCCTTCTGGGGCAGCAGTGCTAAAACCCTTTTATAGAGGCAGATCTGAAGGACATAGGGAGAACAAGCAACTTTCTAAAGAGCTGTAGAGGGAATAGAAGGCAGCATGAATCATAGAATCGTTTGGGTTGGAAGGGACCTTAAAGATCATCTACTTCCAAACCCCCCTGCCATGGGCTGGGACACTTCACACTAGACCAGGTTGCTCAGAGCCTCATCCAGCCTGGCCTTAAACACTGTCTCACCACCCTCACAGTAAAGAATCTCTTTCTTATCTCCAGCCTGAATCTCCCCTCTTCCAATTTACATCCATTACTCCTAGTCCTGCCATCCTGTACCCTATTCAAAAGTCCTACCCCAGCCTTTCTGTACCTTCAGGTATTGATATGAAGACCTTAACCCATTCCTCAGAAGGCTGGTAGCCCTTCCTTTCTAATTTGTGAAGTGATGGTAACAAGCTTTTCTGCATAGATGACTGGAGATTCCTGGAGGTGGCAGTGGCAGAAATTTCCCCTCATTTCTTCTTAATTGAAAGGCAAATCAGTGTCAGTGGTACAGGCCATGTAGTGAGAGCAGTGTAGGGGAAAGGGACCTGGGGGTCCTGGTGGACAGCAAGACGACCATGAGCCAGCAATGTGCTCTTGTGGCCAACAATGTCAATGGCACCCTGGGGTGTATTCGAAGGGATGTGGGCAGTAAGTTGAGAGAGGTTCTCCTCCCCCTCTACTCTGCCCTGGTGAGACCACATCTGGAGTATTGTGTACAGTTCTGGAGCCCTCATTTCAAGGATAGGAAGGATATGAGGAATGGCTGAGGGAGCTATGACTCTTTAGCTTGGAAAAGAGGAAACTGAGGAATGACCTCATTCATGTTTATAAATGTGGAAAGGGAGAGTGTCAGGAGAATGGAGGCAGGATCTTCTCAGTGACCTCCAATGATAGGACTCAGGGCAACCGGTGGGAGGTGGAACACAGGAGGTTCCACAGAAATAGGAGCAAAAACTTTTTCACAGTGAAGGTGACAGAACACTGGAAATAGGTTGCTCAGAGAGGGTGTGCAGTCTCCTTCTCTGGAGACATTCAAAACCCACCCGGATACCTATTGTGTGATCTGGTCTAGGTGTTCCTGTTCTGGCAGGAGGATTGGACTAGATGATCACTTGAGGTCTCTTCCAATCCCTGACATTCTGTGATGTTGTGCTGTTCCAGTGCTGCCCTACCTACTTGGTGCATACATCAGGGGAGGGGTTTTGCTGTTCATGGAGCATGCAAGAGGCAGGAGTGCAGTGCAAACAACAGCAGCTCACTTCTCTAGCCCTTTTTTTACTGAACTTCCAGCCCTGGCACCATTATGCCTTTTACTGTCTCATGGTGAGTGTCTATCCCTTCTTTGTACAAGTCACAGGAACTGAAGCTGTGAAACTGTAACAAAATAACTCAATAGCCTTGGTGTGTGCCGAGTTCAGCAACAGGCACAGTATTTATGTGACACAGACCAAGAAAACAAAAACTGATTACAAAGTTTCCCCTAAATGAGGTTATCTCATCTATGTTGTTATCTGGACCTTTGTTTTCTCCTGATGTTCCAATCATCCTGCCCCATCAGCATCGTTATCTGAACCCAGCTTCTCTGATGCTCCCGGCTATCTCACCCCATCAACAGTCATTACCTGGACCTTTGTAGGGACACTGCAGGTCCAGCAACACCCATTCAATCCCTGCTTGCAAGAACACTCCTGCTATTTGTAAAGAAACTCCTATTCTCATCATTAGTGTCTCTGCATGGTGAACCCTCTGGCTGTTTCACTGAAAACGAATTTCTCAATGCCTCATCTTCAAAAGAAAAGTGTTGCAGCTTCTTCCCTCTTTCTCGATGCTCAGTGCAAGCACAGAGAGAAACACCTTGGTTTGAAGGGACCTTTCAGAACATCAGGTCCAACCATCAAACTAACTCTGACAAGAACTGTCACCAAACCTTACCTCTAAGCTCTACATCTTCCTGCCTCTTAAATACCCCCAGGGATGGTTCTTCAACCATTTCCCTGGGCAGCGTTTTCCAGCGCTTGATAACCCTTTCAGTGTCAACATTCTACCTAATATCCAGTCTAACCCTCCCCTGGAGCAACCTGAGGCTGTTTCCTCTTCACAGAATCGCAGAATGTAAGGGATCAAAAGGGACCTCATCTAGTCTAGGGAGATCATCTAGTCCAATCCCTCTGCTGGAGCAGGAACACCTAGACCAGGTCATACAGGAAGGCATCCAGGCAGGTTTTGAATGTCTCCAGAGAGGGAGACCCCACAACTTCTATGGGCAGCCTGTTCTAGTGGCCTTAAATTTGTTAGTTAGAAGAGACTGACCTCCACCACTTTACATTCTATGTTCAGATACTTGTAGAAAGTTATGTCTCTTCTCAGCCTCCTTTTCTCCAGGCTAAAGAGTCTAAGCTAAACAGATGTTGAAATAGAGTATAGTTCCATGGGAATGCAGCTGTAATTTTGTCTGAATTAATATCCACTTATAATCCCAGTTACTGGAGGGGAGGAAAGATCCTTCTGGCTGGTTTTAGCAGACACATGGCCTCTCTGTTTTTGTTTTCCTGATAGTAAGATCCTTCACCACTTTTTCTACATTCAGTTAAAGATGCAAAGGGCATCTTGCATTTTTTGGCTTGAACTGGGTGGATGGATGCAGAAGAGCTATGGCAAAGCAGGATGTTCTTGGAGCTGGAGTTTTTCTTGGATGTTTGCCTGGGATTTTTTGGAGAGGGAGCCAGTTTTACTGAAAGGTTCATGAACCCTCAAGGACTTGAGCCCAGATTTCCTCTGTCAAAGCTCTGTGCAGCTCTGCTGGGACACATTGGTGCATAGCAGAGCTGTAACCATTCCAGGAGAACTTCTGGCCCTACAGAATTTGCCTTTAGAATAGTTTGGGTTGGAAGAGACCTTAAAGTTCATCTAGTTCCAACACCCTGGATATAGGTAGGGATACCTCCCACTAGACCAGGTTATTCAATGGTCCATCCTGACCTTAAACACCTCCAGAGAGGAGGCATCCACAACCTCTCTGGGAAGTCTGTTTCAGTGTCTCTGGGTAGCCTGTTTCAGTGTCTCTTTGCTGTGATTGTCCACAACTGCTGCAGGTGAGATGGGAACACAGCACTCTGGAGAAAAGGTAATTTGGAACTGTGAACTCTACATAGTGGGATTCTGCTGAGTGGGAATAGTAAACTCAACAAAGAGAATTTACAAAGCCTGGGGATTTCCCTATACTCTCTCTTGTGTTTTCTCAAACATTTCCTGCCATTCTTTTATCCTTTTCCCTGTTTCCCTCGTTGGTTATGGCCTCCACAAGAAGTTACCCCCCATCCTGGAGGTTATCCTCCATGGTAGTCAAGACTTGACCATCCAGAACTTTCACATGGCATTGGGCAGAGCACAATGGAGGATTCAAAGCCAGCTGGGACCCTGTTTGATCACTCTGTAGGGCAAGGAGAGCTGTACCTGGTGAGATCTCACCAATGTTATTCACCCTGCAAGGGTTTTGGAGTAAAAACTACCCGCAGACAACTAGGGGATGTTCTGGAGGGGTTCACTGCAAAATAGCTTGGGATTCAACTGATGTTTACACATCTGGGGAAGATCAGGGGCTAGGGCTCTGGAGGTGATGGGAAAGCTAAGTTATGTGGTGGGTAGGGACATACCCAGTGAGACCTGAGTCCAAAGGTCGCTTCAAAACACTCTTGACAGTCATAAAGCTGCTTTGGGGCTGAACTGAAAAGACAAATCATGACTGTCTACCAGCCAGACCTCCTTTCTTCACTCTTCTTGTGGCTGGAAGCACATATCTCTCTCTGTTTTGGTTTGCTCCTCACTTTTCCAGTTCTATCTGCAATTCCCACTATACATTGACTAACCTCCTTCAGGTTTAGCCAGAATTGCAGAATGCCATGAGTTGGAAGGGACCTTCAAAGGTCATTTGGTTCAACTGCTCCACAGTAAGCAGAGAAATCTTGCACTAGATCAAGTTGCTCAGAGCCGCATCAAGCCTGGCTTTGAACGACGTCAGAGATGGGGCTTCTACCACCTCCCAGGGCAACCTGTTCCTGTGCCTCACCACCCTCATAGTGAAGAATTTCTTCCTAATGTCTAATCTAAGCCTGCCCTGCTCTAGTTTATCACCATTGCCCTTCATCCCATTGCTGCATGACCTTGTAAACAGTCCCTTCTCTGCTTTCATGTAGGCCTGGATGGGTTCATAGAATGGTTTGGATTGGAAGGGACTTTAAAGATCATCTAATTCCAACCCCCCTGCCATGGGCAGGGACACCTCCCACTAGAATGCAACTAGGGTTGCATTTGGCTGGTGAAGAGACATGGATTATCTCAGGGTTTCTACCTCTAGCTGATGTTGTGTCACCATTATCCTTTGAGATCCCTGTGGAAAGTCTGCTCCTGGACAGAAGAATTATCAGACAGGGTCAACTAATTGTTTTTGAACAATAGCCTGTGGCACATACCATGAGATGCTGCAGATGATCCTGCTATCACGGGACAACCTGCCAGCAAGGAGATATTCCTTCTGACCTCTGTTGGTTGGAGGTTGCCACGTACCCCGAAGCACTTCTCAGCCTTGACAAAGCCCTGGAGAATCATCTTTAAATCATGAATCACAGAAGACTGGATTTTCTTGCTTCTCATGTAGAATGGGTTTCCAAAAAAAATGCCCGAGGCACTCTGCTATATTGGCAGATCTGTCTCATGTTGAACTGCAGGTGATGAATCAGAAACAGATACAGTGGTACAAGCTTTGTGCTGTTTGGACATCACAGCCTGAAGTCTTTTAGAAATCAGACTCATGTTGCCCCTTCTCTGGAGATATTTATTTTTGAATCTCTAAGGTATTTTTTCTCCCCGTGCTCTGCTAATTGCCAAGTGGAGGAAATTCAGTTGCACCATTCCAGGGAATAATCACCTCACTGTTTGGTTTCCATCATGTGTAATATGCTTAATAATTTGGGCACATGCTGAAGTTCTTTGCCAACTTACAGCTTTTTTTTTGAGCAGAGAAAGTGCAGTTTTCTGCACTTTTGCTATAATATGCCTCCTTGCTGGTAATACTGCTTTGACAAATGTGCCTTTCTGCTTTCACTGATTTGATTGATTTTACTCTCAAGTTTTAACTGTGTTGGAAGAAATTACTCATTCTGGTAATAACTTCGATAAGCTTATCTAGGAATTTTCTTCCAATAGAGTTACATTTTTAGGCAATTCTAAATGATCTATTGTCCTAAGTTCCCTGGACCCCTGCCTTACTGAAGGGCAGTGGAATTTTAAACAATAATTTATACTGAGTGTGGACATAGTTGCTGTAGAACTGGCTGCTTCCCAGCCTTCTTTTCCTCTTTGGGAATAAAGAGAATTTTCTTAAATTACATTATACCTTTCCCATGTTAGCTCTGTGTTGATCATGTAAGCCATTATATTTTGAACACATGACTCAAGGCTTGTGTCTAAATCAAAGAGCCATTATCAGGAAAATGTGCTTTTAGGAGATATAGCTTTTTTCCATTTAAATTTAGATTATCCTATTGTTTGACAGATCCATTAAGACCATCTACTCAACCCAATCAAAGGCCTTCATAACAATGTGAAATGCTAATAACAAGGCAAGGTTTGGTTTTCCTCACTCAGCTAAGGGGATATAATTAAATGAACATCAAAACTTATTTTAAGAGTGCTGTCTGATTATGTGGCCCATTTTGCTTTTACAGGCTCAGTTGATTCCATTCTCCTGTGGCTCAGCACTTCAGAGTAAATGTTAAAATCTGAATTTAAAACAAAACTGTAGTTTTCCCACCCATTTGTGTATTTTCTGCCTGATGCCAGCATTTTTTTTTTTCCAAGAAGTTCCTTACTCCTAAAACTTCAGATATTGATGCAAGGGACTGCATTCTTGGGAAATATTTTGATTAATTTTATTATTCAGAGAAGTCAGTATTTCCCTGGTTGGAAACTGGTGGCAGGGTCTATAATGTCCTGTTCAGGACTGTTTCAGCTCATCCCTGAGCACTGAGCATGTGGGTAACTTCTCCACTCTCTCTGTCTTGGATATATCCCCCTTCCTGCTATATATTCCTCCACTTACGCTTTCAGCAGGGCTTTCAGCCAACTGTTATCATATTTTAATTTTCATTGTCTGATTTTGGGTTTTCTCACTCAATCAGCCCTTCTAACACTAAGCATTGCATGAGATGACTTGCCAAGGTTGTCTTCCTTCAGCCTTTTTTTTCCCCTATGACTCTTTTTATCTTCACATTTATAGAATATTAGAATTGTCTTGGTTGGAAAGGACCCTAAAGATCATCTAGTTCCAACACCCCTGCCATCACCCTAATTCTGACAAGCACCATCTCTAAACAAACACCCATCTCTTAAGTATCTCCAGGAAGGACTGTTCCAATGTTTGATAACACTTNGGACTTTCTTCCCTGAGCATTCTGTTCCAATGCTTGAAAATCCTTTCTGTGTAAAAAGGTGTCCCAAATATCCAGTCTATACCTTCCCCTGGTGCAACTTGAGTTAATTTCCTTTTGACTTATCCTTGTTTGCTCCTCTCCTTGTTTGTGCAGCACCCTGGTCATAGTCTCTCCTCTCTGCTTGTGTAGAACAAGCATCACCAAGGCTCTCTGAACTAGTTATTGTGTTCCATGCAGGATGTTTGATCTTAATGGAAGTTGGATTTTTACCTTCAGTGCTACCAGTTAGAAGCTTAGTTTATGCTTTTCCAGAGTGAGAAGATGTAAAATATCTTCATGGATTGTTTAGTCAAGATAACCTTTCAAAAAAAATTTAAAGTAATACACTGAGAAGAAAAATATTTAAGAAAATAATTTAATTTCATCTTCTGCTGTGCAGTGGTATCTTGGCTGGCATTTTTACCATGGCTCCATAGAGTTATGAATCATGCAAGGAAATTGAGAATGTAAATCACATACTGCAATGTATAAATTTTTGCCAATCTGTTTGCAGATAGTGTAGGAAAAAAAAGCAGTTTGGTGCCTAAAACAAGCCACGGATTCAGTAGCTGATCAAACAGCAGCATCAATCAAGAGCATGGAAGGAAGAGGACTTTAATGCCTGCCTTACCATCCTAATGACCACAAGGAATGAGGAAATAATTTGCTTTCCCTTCAGGAACAAAGTGAGTGAATCCACTGAAAACACCCCCACTTTCCTCTTACCTCTTGTAGTTTTTAATGAGAGGCAATAGTCCATTCCTGATGCTTTGGCAGCAGCTTAGCAGTTCATGCCCTTCGTGCTGGGCTTCTGTTTCAGCTCTAAGAAGGTTTTTGTGCTGCAGCACAGGAAGGTCATCAATCAACAAATCAGTGAAAGCACAGTGAAATCACTGCAGTCACATTTGAAATGGAGACTAAACTGCACTTTGGTAGGCAATAACACTGCTGAGACTGATCAATTGGCAGGTAGGTGTTTCCCAGTCCTGGGGTCTGATTGAAGGAGGTTGCAGGACTAGGAGTAATGGATGCAAATTGGAAGAGGAAAGATACAGGGTAGATGTAAGTCAGAAATTCCTTACAGTGAGGGAGGGGAGACACTGGAACAGGTTTCCTAGAGAGGTTGTGGATGCCCTCTCCCTAGAGATGTTTAAGGTCAGGCTGGATGAAGCATTGAGCAACATGGTCTAGTGGGAGGTGTCCCTACCTATGGCAGGGGGGTTGAAACTACATGATCTTTAAGGTCATTTCCAATCAAAACCAGTCTTTGTCCTTGTCCTATTCCCCACGTCCACACCATGAGCTCTAACAAACTAAGAGGAAAGAGCAAAACAGCTAAAAAGGGTAGAGAAACTACCATAAGGGCAAACATAGAATCATAGAATCATAGAATAGTTTGGGTTGGAAGGGACATGGCCACTAGAAGATGCCCCCATTGATGTTTCAGCTAGGGTCAAGCTGGAGAAGTATTTAATTACTGCTTCTTCTGCAGAGTGTTAATTTCACAGGTTTGGTTTATTTTTCTTCAGAGCAGGCAGTTGGGAAGCATTAATCCTGGTCTCCATTAATCCCCTTTACCTGCCTGCTGCCTCTGCTGCCTCCTTCCATCAGGGAGGCTCAGCTCCTGTAAGCCCTGTCATGCATATGAAGGAGCCCTCAATCTCCAGGGGGTCTCCCTGCAGTCTCTGGTTTGAAAGGTCTGAGAGTTTTTCGAGATGAGCAGGAGAGGGCAGCAAAACACTGAGATTGAGAGAGAGAAGGAGATTTTTCCCCTTCGCAGAGGCGGCAGGAGTTCGTTTAACAGCTTCGGGAATGATGCTGGAGTGGAATCTGGAGATTCCCAGTGTTGCTCGTGGGAATGGTGCTGAAGACAAAGCAAAGCCTGGTGTAGCTCATACTCTGTGTGAACATTTCTACAGAGAGATGTGGTCTGCACCAGGTTGGAAAGGGAACCACCTATCCTAAGAAGATAGTCAGAGATGAGACAGCCCCAATGACCTGCAGAGAATGATGTGTAGGATTCAACTGGCTGAGCAAACAGTGATATTTCAGATGAGGAGTAAGACTGTGGAGCCTCTGAGGAGGTACCTCTCCTCTTTCTTGCCCCATGACGTGCAGCCAAAAGCATCCTAATTGCTGCTAAAGGCAGTTGCTGAGAAGATAAGCCTGAAGTTTTCAATAAAATAAAAAAAATAAGACCAAGATCTTGGCAACAGAGGGAACAAACACAGTCCATGCAACAATAGGTGTGGAACAACTAAAGAATGTTGAGGAATGGAGTTACTGTGGCAACCTGGTAACAGCAGATAACAGCAGTACAGAGGTGGAAAGAACAGTGAGAACAAGGAAAGCAGCTAAAAAAACACAAATATGTTCATCAGAATCTGGAGCAACAAAAGCCTTGTCAGGGCATCAAAACTGAAGCTGTGCAACAGCACAATTATGCTGCTGGAGCCTCATTTGGGAGAAGTGTGGCCAGAAACAGCCACTTCTGAATAAAACAGCAGAGTTTTGGGGCAGGGTGTGTATGAAGAATGTTAAGAGTTAAGTGGGGAGAAATGGTTAGATATTTGAAAGCACAAGAAAGATCAAGATGGATACCAGAGCAAATCATAAGTCAGAGCATTGGTAAGCAGCAGTTGGACTACCACAGAATCACACAGAATCATAGAATATCAGGGATTGGAAGGGACCTCAAGAGATCATCTAATCCCATCCCCCTGATGGAGCAGGAACACTAACAGAAGGAAGAAACTAACAGAGGGATTACCAGGGCTGTGTTGACATGGTCCTGAGCTTTGCATTCAGTCACTAGACTTCCAGGTGGAGACTTAGGCTGCCTCTGCTGACTTCCAGGAATCAGGTGCAAAAGGCAAACCACCAGCAAAGATCTTGTTCCCAAGGCTCTGACTGTAGAGATCTTCTGTAGCTCAAATTATTGACATCTGTTTGGATCAAACACTCAAGGGGTAAAACTGCTAGAAACACACCGCTACCATCTACTAACACAATGAAGAGGCTTCTCATAAACAACCTGCTCTGCCTTCTGGAGATATTAGTAGATTGTCTGTACCCTCCTGCAAGGATTAACATGATTGCCACCATGGTTTTTGCCATGGTTAGGCTCAGATTGGCCAATGACAAGACAACAGATGCTCTCTCCCTCCTGTCACTCCAAGGAGAGGAAGAAGAGAGAGAAAGAGATCTATGGGTTTAGAAAAAAAACTAAACTACTGTAATGAAATATTAAAATGTAAAGGAAAGGAGTGATAGGATGAGGGGAATGCTTTTAAATGAGAGCAGGGTAGGTTTAGGCTAGACATTAGGAAGAAGTTCTTCACCATTAGGGCTTTGCTTGTAAATTGCCAATGAGCAGGAGTATTTTTTGGCACTTTTACTGTCCTATGTCCTGTTGCCCCTACCTATGGCAGGGGGGTTGGAACTAGATGATCTTTAAGGTCCCTTCCAACCCAAACCATTCTGTGATTCTGTGAAACCTCACAGTGGCCTTCCAGATGCTACAAGATGGAGGAAGACTCTTGGATGGGGTCTGTAGCCACAGGACAAGGAGCCCTGGTTTGAAACTAGAGCAGGGCAGGGTTAGAGGAGATATGAGGAAGAAGTTCTTCCCCATGAGGGTGAGGAAATACTGGCCCAGGTTGCCCAGAGAGGTTGTGGATGTCCCTGCCCTGGAAGTGTTTAAGATCAGGCTGGATGAGGTATTGAGCAACCTGGTCTGGTAGAAGGTGTTGTTGCCCATGGCAGGGGTTTTGCACTAGATAATCTTTAAGGTCCCTTCCAACCCAAACCATTCTATGATACTATGAATCTATGAAATTNCCAGAGAGGTTGTGGATGCCCCAGCCCAGGAAGTGTTTAAGATCAGGTATTGAGCAACCTGGTCTGGTAGAAGGTGTTGTTGCCCATGGCAGGGGTTTTGCACTAGATAATCTTTAAGGTCCCTTCCAACCCAAACCATTCTATGATACTATGAATCTATGAAATTACTTCTTTCAGTGCAAAGAGAGGTTTATGAACTGAGGTTGTCTACAGCAGAAGGAAAAGGAACAGCCATGGCCAGTCTGTGGGAAAATCAGTTGTCCTGGCAGCTGAAAGTGATTAGACACCATAATTGTAGCACATTATTTTTTTTTTGAGAGTAAATAAATGTTCTCTTCTTTGTCAAAAGCTGCCATTTTGAAAATTACTTTTGTAGCAAAATGAAATGTTGGCTTAAAGGGAAAGAAAGCTGTCAAAATCATCAGTGATTGTAGAAACATTATGCTGTGAAGAAATCAATACTATTCAGAGAAAATATGAGATATACTCATTTTCTTTCATTCAGCATATTTTCAGATGGCCCAGGGAACTGTTAAAATAACAGGCAAATATATAAACAAAGTATTGAAAGAATCATAAATTGTGTAGATGTTGTGCTTAGAGACATGGTTTAGTGATGGATGTGAACATGATGATCTTATAGGACTTTTCTAACCTGAATGATTTGGTAATTCACCTCTCTGGAGGTGTTTAAGGCCGGGCTGGATGAGGCACTGAGCAACCTGGTTGTAGTGGGAGGTGTCCCTGCCCGTGGCAGGGGGTTGGATCTAGATGATCTTTAAAGTCCCTTCCAAACCAAACCATTCTATGATGCTATGAAAATTAAGCTGAAATAAAACAGAGTACGAATGTAAAAATAATACATCTCTGCTTTACTGAAACAAAGTATTTCAATGTGAGAGTTAAATGAAAAAGGCAAAACAACCTCTGTTTCACCAAGTTTTTCCACCAGACCTTTCACAAGAATCTGTGTGTTTCAGAATAATATCTCTGTTTCCACAAAATGTTTTTTTACAAGTAGGAAATCAACATGTAGGCAAATGTTCCCAGCTTACTGGCACTCCTTTGCCACTCCAGTAGAGGGGCATCTTTATAGCCAACAGTATCGGATACCTTTAGGAAGAGAGCCATGGCAGCTTCTCCAGCTCAGCCACCTGGGCTGTCTTTTCTGCCCCTTGGGATCAAGTTGATCTGTGCACACCCTTCTCTGATTTACAAGGCTGGATCAAGCCTCAATTCAGCTGCAGACCTGCTCTGAAGCTTCCAATGTGTAATCCTGTCTTCTTTTTTCTGTTTTGGTGTAGAAACCTGCACCACCAGAATTTCAGCAAAGAAGGAACATGCTTGGTAAAGCAAGGAGATTCACAGAATCATAGAATAGTTTGGGTTGTAAGGAACCTTAAAGACCATCTAGTTCCAATGCCCCTGCCATGGCAGGGACACCTCCCTCTACATCAATCTGCTCAGTGCCTCATCCAGCCTGACCTTAAACACCTCCAGAGAGGGGGCATCCACAACCTCTCTGGGCAACCTCTTCCAATGTCTCACCATAAAGAATTTCTCTCTTCTCCCCTCTTCCAATTTACATCCATTATTCCTAGTCCTGGCATAACATATCCTATTAAAAAGTTCTACCCCTGCCTTTCTGTAGGCCACTTACAGGTATTGAGAAGCTACTATGAGGTCCCCACTGAGCCATTCCTTATCCAGGCTGAACAACCCCCACTCCTTCAGCCTCTCCTCATAAGGGAGCTGTTCTAGCCCTTTGACCATCTTCCTGGTCAGGGATTGGAAGGGACTTCAAGAAATCATCTAGTCCAATCCCCCTGCTGGAGCAGGAACACCCTGATCAGGTCACACCAGAAGACATCCAGGCAGGTGTGAATGTCTCCAGAGAAGGAGACTCCACACCCTGTCCGGGCAGCCTGTGCCAGTGCTCTGTCACCCTCACTGGAAAAAACTTTTCTCTCATATTTCTGTGGAACCTCTTGTGTTCCAGCTTGCACCCATTGCCCTGAGTCCTGTTATTGGAGGTCACTGAGAAGAGCCTGACTCCATCCTCCTGACGCTCACCCTTTCTATATTTATAGACATGAATGTGGTCACCCCTCAGTCTCCTCTTCCCCAAGCTAAAGAGACCCAGCTCCCTCAGCCTTTGTTCATAAGGAAGATGCTCCAATCCCTTCATCATCCTCATGGTTTCTGCAGTGGTTGATACTGATTTCCTGACACACTCATTTGAAATTCAGCTAACATACAGGAGTTACAGGCAGGCAGGGAAGCAACAGTGATATGTAAGTGCTATCATTATTAATAATAATCTGCATTTCAATACTTCTCCGAGGCCTCAAATAAGATTAGTGGCTCATTACGTTAAGCTATATGTAAATACACAGGCAGAGAATGTTCAGTAAAATAGCCCTTTCCTACACCAACAAGACAAAAATAAGGGAGAGTGAGAGGAATTTTTTATGACTTTGAATTTGCAGAAGGGGAAAAAAATTAGATTGAGTACGATTATGAATAAAACTGGCCAAAAGAGAAAGCCTAATATTTTCTCTTTTGGGCCAAGGTGATCAGCTGAATTGTGAATTGCTGACGGAGAGGTGGGAGAGAAGAAAAAGAAGGGGCTTGGCAGGCAGTGGAAGACAAAGTTCCTATTCTTTCTGTTGATAAGCTCCTGAAAGTCAGAAAATGAAACCAAATTGTTCACATTTTCCAAAATTGCAATTTAAAAAATTCAGAATCTTTTTGAGCTCTCAAGGGGTGATGGTGTTTACAGGAAAGTGGACTCAATTCATGATGAAGGCAATTGTTCTTAAACCATTCATAAAGTGTTATTTCTACAAAAAAACCCATAAAAGTAGGGTGCAGGTAAGTCAGTTGGCTTCCTTTATTTCTGCAAAACCAAGAAAATCCCTTGCTAAAAACCCATCAAAATCCATTTCTCAGGTTTTTTTTTTCTAGAAAGGGGCACTGATATTTTGTTTTCTGCTGAGCTTGGGGTATCAGTGCAGAAAGCAGAGTTAATTTAACTAACTGGGACAAAATGACAGGTTTATTCCTCTACAAGCAAAACAAAATATTCAAACTTATGGCTAGTAGCAATAGTTCAAGAGGGCTTCAATCCTGGTGTAGTCTCTGGAGACAAAGTTTTTCTGAAGAAACAAAAAATAGCAACAGGCAAGAATTTCCTCTCTCCAGATTCAAAACACTCAATCAGTTTTAGCAAATAAAATGTTTTCTTAACTCCTGTGGCATTTCACAATTGATGAACATTTCCAAAATAGAGATAGTTAAAATATTATCTCTTTCCCACCGTCTTTTTGGCTTTTATTCTGACTTTTTACAGTTACGAGCCAGGGAGTTTAAATTGATAATCTCACCTCTCCACCAGCTATGCCAAGATGACTAATTAATGGGGTTGCCATGTGTAATTGCAGTTACAGATATCTCCTACCCTCACATTGTGTTTTGATGTATTTTTGCTATCATTTTGAACCAGGGATCCAAAAGAAGACAAATTTTGCTGCCTTAGTCAATGTTTTTGTGCAGCTGAATAACAGGCATAAATGATTTCAAGGTAACTTAGCTCTATCTGTTAATTAAAACTATTGGAAGGATGCAGGATGCTTTTCTACCAGGCCACCTCTTCCAAATTATAAGTGATTATTAAAGAGTAAGGGATGGCTGTGTGAGTAGGAAGATGAAGTAGGTCAGAAAACAGATGGCCAGACACTTGCTTTGTCTTTCCCTTAAGTAATTTTCAAGGAAATGGACACAGAACCAAGCTTTTCTCTCCTTATTTCTCTGATGAAATAACTCCAAAGTTATTTCACAGAGGAAGGTTGCAAAATGCACTTTGGTGTCAAAACTCAAGCAGCAATGCCTGAGGAATCAGGCTTCCTCCAAGAATTTGTTTTCAGCTACATTAAACACTGAACTTTTCCCAAACCCATGGTGACTATACTCTCCAAAATCAGGAGTTTTCACTGTTAATAGCTTGTGTTCAAGAATCCTCTGGTGCAGGGCTTAAGATTTCCCAGCAAGAGATGTCATGCCTTGCCCTCTTTATTTCATAGATTATGCTTCAGATTTTTTCAAATTCTTTTGGAAATTGTAGGGAAGAAAAAATCCCCAGAGAAGCGAAAAAGAAAAATTAATCCTCTGTATCTAAATGGCAGAGGCTTAACCTGGGCATGTAGATCAATTGGGAGAGCATCAGTCTCCTAATCTGAGGGATAAAGGGTTGAAGTCCCTGTCCAGAGGGAGGTCAGGAGTTGGGCTGATGGTTGGACTCGATGATCTGAAAGGTCCCTTCCAACCTAGGCAGTTATGAAATTAAGAGAGGGAAGTTTGTCAGTATGCTGGGTCTGCCTGAGGTGGAGTTAATTTTCCCTGTAGCAGCCAGCAAAGTGCTCTGTATTAGCAGTTGACCCAGACTGACAAAAGGGATAAACTGAATTCTAGGCTGCATCAAGAGAAGTGTGGCCAGCAGGTCAAGGGAGGTGTTTTTGCCCCTCTACTCGGCTCTGGTGAGACCCCACCTGGAGTATTATGTCCAGTTCTGGAGCCCTCAACATAAAAAGGACATTGAGCTGCTGGAGCAGGTCCAGGAGAGGGCCACAAAGATGGAGCACCTGAAGGAGTTTGGGTTGTTCAGCCTGCGGAAGAGAAGGCTCAAGGGGAACCTCATAGTAGCTTCTCAATACCTGAAGGGGGCCTACAGAAAGACTGGGGTAGGACTTTTTAATAGGGTCCAGGATGGCAGGACTAGGAGTAATGGGTGCAAATTGGAAGAGGGGAGATTCAGGCTGGATATAAGAAAGAAATTCCTTATGGTGTGGTTGGTAAGACACTGGAACAGGTTGCCCAGAGAGGTTGTGGATGCCCCTTTTCTGGAGGTGTTTAAGGCCAGGCTGGATGAAGCACTGAGCAACCTGGTGTAGTGGGAGGTGTCCCTGCCCATGGCAGAGGGGCTGGAACTAGATGATTTTTCCTTCCAACCCAAACCATTCTATGATATTCCATGTCATAATATGCCTGCTGAGCAATAAAAACTAAAATAAAGAAGGAGAAATTATGGGGAGGACATGATTTTTGTCATCTCCTTGTCCTGCTGAGGAGTGATAGAGTGGCTTGGTGGCCACCTGGACACCCAAGTCAACCCACTACAGATACCAGTCTATGTAGTTCAGCCTGGAGAAAAGGAGGAGGGGGAAAGGGGAGACCTTATCACTCTCTACAAGCACCTGAAAGGAGGGTGTAGAGAGGTGAAGGTTGATCTCCTCTCCCAAGTAACAGACAGTAGAACTAAAGGAAATGGCCTCAAGTTGCATCAGGGGTTAGACTGGATATTGGGATGATACTTCACACTGAAAGGGTTATTAAGAATTGGAACTGGCTGCCTAGAGAAGAGATTGAGGCTCCTCTCCTGGAGGTATTTAAGAGACAGGTAGGCAAAGAGCTTAGAGATATGGTTTAGTGATGGCTCTTGTCAGGATTAGCTTCATGCTTGGACTTGATGATCTGAAAAATCACTTCTATCCTAGGTGAGCCTATGATTGTATGAGTGTTGAGTNGGTTGGTCTCCTCTCCCAAGTAACAGACAGTAGAACTAAAGGAAATGGCCTCAAGTTGCATCAGGGGTTAGACTGGATATTGGGATGATACTTCACACTGAAAGGGTTATTAAGAATTGGAACAGGCTGCCTAGAGAAGAGATTGAGGCTCCTCTCCTGGAGGTATTTAAGAGACAGGTAGGCAAAGAGCTTAGAGATATGGTTTAGTGATGGCTCTTGTCAGGATTAGCTTCATGCTTGGACTTGATGATCTGAAAAATCACTTCTATCCTAGGTAAGCTTATGATTGTATGAGTGTTGAGTTGCTGATGGAGAGAATAAGTAGACCAATGATATGCATCTACTTGAAGGCTATCCATCAGTCTAAGGGAAATAAAGGTATAAATTAAAAAAAAAAGGAAGGCAAATGAAGTGTTCAGCTAACAGAGTGCTATGAAAGCATTTTATCTGCCATTCTGTGAGATGAGACAAGTATTTCAGCAGTGTAAGGTTCCACTACACTGTTTTGCAAATTTATCTCCATGCTTGTCTTGACTGTGGCCTTTTTTGTCTCAGTACTGAAGGAAAGACAGCCAGGTCAAGAGGTAAAAGCTTGTCTGGTTTTGTGGGAAAAGCAGACATCCTGGGGAAACAAGCTTTTGACTTGTAAAGCTATTACGCAGTAGCAAGCTCATGTCTGCTGCCATTACTCATGGAGGAAACTCTTAATGTGTTAAGCCCTGTTCCTCTGCACAGTTTTTAATTTATCTTCTTGTCATATTGACCTCCAGCAGCACTTCACCAGTGCTCCCAGCAGCTAGCCCTCTCCTGAACCCTATCAGCTGTACCTCTCTTATTTGAGACACTGCACAGAGCCTGCCTTACATTTTTTACACTGAAACAGTTACCAAGCATTGGGAGAGGTTACCCTGGGAGGTGATTGAGGCATCATCCCTGAAGGTATTTAAGAGATGGGTAGACATAAAGCTTGAACACATTGTTAGTGATGGGTTTTGTTAAGAGTTGTGTTGATGGCTTGAATTGAAATTTCCCTTCCAACCTCAAGGATTCTATGATTTGACTTCTCCTTAAGCCTCATTTCTTCCATGCCAACCACAGCCTCTATGAGTTTGAGCAGTCTGTCAGGCTCAAAAGTTCCATAGTATTGTGTCCAGTTCTGGAACCCTCAAAATAAAAAAGGACATAGAGCTGTTGGAGTAGGTCCACATGAGGGACACAAAGATCATTAAAGGGCTGGAGCAACTCCTTTATGAGGACAGACTGAAGAAGTTGGGGTTGTTCAGCCTGGAGAAGAGAAGGCTGATGGGGGGAACTCATAGTAGCTTCTCAATACCTGAAGGGGGCTACAGAAAGGCTGGGGTAGGACTTTTTATAGGGTACAGGATGGCAGGACTAGGAATAATGGATGTAAATTGGAAGAGAGGAGATTCAGGCTAGATATAAGAAAGAAATTCTTTACAGTGAGGGTGGTGAGACACCGGAAGAGGTTGCCCAGAGAGGTTGTGGATGCCCTTAATCCCTGGAGGTGCTTAATGCCAGTCTGGACAAGGCACTGAGCAATCTGTTCTAGTGGGAGGTGTCCCTGCCTATGGCAGGGGGGTGGGACTAGATGATCTTTAAGGTTCCTTCCACCCCAAACTATTCTATGATTCTAAATACATCTCCAGAGATGACTGATCTAAGGGTTTTCCTTTCCGCTCCTGCAGCATTCTCCTTCTGGAGTCACAGCTTACTCAGTAAGCACCAGGCACTGCCTAAAAGAGGCCAGAATTTAGTTTAGAAGAGACCTGAGAAAGGTTCTGAACTCTTCTTACAAATGTCAACACTGATTTCTTGTTGAATTCCTGTAAAGACTCCACCCAATTCCAAAGAAGAAAATAAACAAACAAAAATATCCCACAGCTGGGTGGAGTGTATGGATATCTGTCCTTACACAAGTGCCTGTGCACATTCTAATACAAGTGTCCAAAAAGCTAAAGGTTCTCTTTATTTGGAGGTGATTGTTTTCTGCTGATTGATTTCACTTAAAAATTGGTAAAACCGCAGAACTTGAGAGAGATTTTCTGCTTCTGCATCTGTTGTTAATAATCCTTTCATTCACAAAGCAGATGAAGGACTGCTGTTGACAGTCTGTTCTTCTTCCTTTGCCTTCTTTTGATCTAGGTTAATTTATCTGTGACAACAGTGTTTTTCTGGAATAAAATTGGAGTGTAAGTCTCATTCCATCTCTGTTGGTAAGTGTACTGCTATTGCTGGACATGAATTGCACCATACAAATACTTTCAGGGAATTCTTGAGTCCATAACCATCCATCACCCTGGCAAAGTCTCAGCCCTTACATATCTGTTAACTGTAGCTGTTGCAGCCCTGAAGTAGAAAAAGGGCTGGCTGGGGAGGTCCAATTCATTTTTCTAAGCATTTTGAAGATGATGATGAGAGTCTAAAAGCTGGTCAAGAGAGGTGATTTTGCCCCTCCACTCAGCTCTGGTGAGCCCCACCTGGAGCACTATGTCCAGTTCTGGAACCCTCAACATCAGAAGGACATTGATCTGTTGGAGCAGGTCCAGAGGAGGGCCAC
>VZTY01005876.1:29000-46753 GCA_013400935.1 Turnix velox
ACCTCCCACTAGATCAGGCTGCTCATTTGTAATGCAAGCCTGGAGACCCAGGATCTTTAAGGTCCACCCAGGAGGACCATTATGATCTGTCCCCATAATGCTCTTTAATTAACTTGTGCTTTCCATACCCTGAGACAGGATATCAGGAGCTCTGTGCTGTGCAGATGTTCTTGAGACCTTCAAGGCTGTAGACAAATGGCAAAGGAGTACTGTGAAGCCAGATTCAAAGGTTTGTGTTGTGTGTTACTGGTGTCTTGACACCTCCTGCTTCAACGAGAGACTTCATCTCCTCCAGCATCATTGCTCCTCTGGTAGGAATCTGTCCAAAGATCCCCCCCAAAAAAACAAAGTGATCTGAAAGTTCACAGTCTCCTGAACAACGGCAATGAGCAGTCAGTGAATTGAAATCCCACTCATCTGATATTCATCTAGGACCCAGTCTTTGAGGAGTTTGAAATAAAGCACAGGGTGTTCAATGTTTTATGAAATATTAACCATGCTTCACACGAGTGTCAGTCATTGGCAGAAATAGAAATCTTTTCTTAAGAAATAATTTCCCTCTTAAAATTCCAACAGAAATTGAAAGATTTGGAGCTGAGAGAGACATTTCCTCTTATAAAAATGCTCTTACTGGCAGTCCTTAAAGGTGGGATCAAGGGATTGAATAAATGTAATTTACTTTTTATTACTGCTCAGAAGTGGAGCTGCTTGGAGCGAAACAGGCATGTGCTGTGGGAAAGTGCTTCCATAAATCTACCCCCATTGAATGAATCTACCCCAGAGTGGTATTTTAGAACAGTGTTTTGAAATGTGGAGGGCAAATCTTGACAGTGCTTTCCAGGAGCTGTGTATTTGTCCCTCTTTGCTTCTTTAACCCAGTCAATCACACCCAATTCTTACATCTTAGAAACAGCTGTCCAGCCAAATTGCCTGAGAACCATTTTCTCTGCTATCTTTCTACAGAAAGTTGATTAATTAACACATTTATTGAGTGTTGCTCCTAAGTGGCAATGGGTCTTTCTTGTGCAGAGGCAAGATAGGCCCTGTTCCAAGTCATTCCTTCAAAGCCCCATCTGTAAATTTGAACTGTGTTAGCTAAAGGCTGCAATTCTCACACAGCCTTGAACAGCCTTCTCCGTGTTCCTTCCCTACTACCAGGTAATTTGGGCTATTTGTAAGACATAAGACCATCCAGAAAAATCACACAGTTACTGAAAACCCAAGGAAGAGATGTCTCAAAGGAAATTTAGATTTCCTGCAGCAGGGCAGGATGCAGCTTGAAACAGCCCTTTGTCTGACTGGCAGCAAAGAGTCTCTGGGAACCAAGAAACACTGTGCATCTGAGGAAATATTGAACTTCTAAGGAGAATAAGTGGAGAAAAAATGCTGAGAAAAACACACCTGCTACTGGAACTGCTGATCTGTGGCATTTGCAACATCCTGAGGAAGGTTTTGGAGTGTTTTTTGGTTTTTGGTTTTTTTTTTTTTTTTCCATTCTGCAAACTGCACACGCTGCATTGCACTGAACCTTCTTAGATTTTCACTTAACACAGGCCAGTAGATGTCCACTAAAGTCATTTTGTCCACCTTTGGTTCACCCACAGAGTAGAAAACCAGTGCAGAAATAGGGTAAAAGTACTCAGTACAGATCCCTCCATTTCCAAACATTTCCCAGCATCTTCTCACAAATTTAATACCTTTACTGGCAGAACACTGGGGATTTATGACATTGTACAAGAAGAAAACAGGAGAAACCAAGAGCATTTCCATTGCCTTGGGTCCTTGCCATAACCCAGAGTACACAGGCTGTAAATCACTGTATGATCCAAAGAGGTGAAGAGTGATTCCATTTGCCTGTGTTAATCTGAAGATTGGGTCTTGGATGAAGATATCTGAACAGGAAGAAAAAGGAAAGTAATTCCTTGAAGGTCAGTGGCAGTTTTGCCCCAGTTCTTCAGGATACTTCTGAAAATCCCTCCAAAGCTTTCTCTGCTTTTAGCAAAACTTCTCCTTTTGTCAAATGGTTTCTTAGACCATTTCTTCCCAAGATGCTCAAATGAAGTGTCTCCTGACACTGAAGAAAATCCAGAGTGAGAAAACACTGACAGAGAAATGAACTGGAGGTGATAATGTGAGACTGGCAGCATTTGTCCCTTTCTGTGATGCAGCTTGGCTACATCCTGCTGCTCTCTGAATTATTTTTTTAGAGAAAAAACCCCATACAGCTGCCTGTAGAAGACTAGCTAAAAGCCTCCAGGTTGGCACTGATACCCCATAATAAATTTTTGTTTTAATCATAGAACCATAGAATAGTTTGGGTTGGAAGGGACCTTAAAGATCATCAAGTTCCAACCCCCCTGCCATAGGCAGGGACACTTCCCACTAGATCAGGCTGCTCAGTGTCATGTCCAGCCTGGTCTTGAACACCTCCAGAGAGGGGGCAAGCAAAAGCTTGTGAAGACTCAGTGATTTGTAAAGCTGGATTAGTGCTCTGAATGTTGCATCCAGCTAAAGAATAAAGAGATGCCAAGGCTCAGGTATGGAGAAAGGTATCTTGGGTACATAAGATGGGAAGTGGTTGAGGAACCACTCCCAGAAGCACTTAAGAGATGAGAAGACAGAGTTAAGAGATATGGTTTAGTGGGCCAGCTGGTCAAGGGAGATGGTTTTGCCCCTCCACTTGGCTCTGGTGATACCCCACCTAGAGTGTTGTGTCCAGTTCTGGAGTCCTCAACATAAGAAGGACATTGAGATGTTGGAGCAGGTCCAGAGGAGGTCCACGAACCTGAAGAAAGGGCTGGAGCACCTCCCTTCTGAAGACAAGATGAAGGAGTGGGGGTTTATCAGCCTGAAGAAGAGAAGGCTCAGGGGGGACCTCTAGTAGCTTCTCAATACCTGAAGAAAGGCTGGGGTAGGACTTTTTAATGGGGTACAGGATGACAGGACTAGTAGTACTCATCCCTAATATATTCACTGATGCCTTTCAGATAATGAGGTCTTCTGATTACCCTCATGCAGAGTGCCTCTTAGAATGAGGGGATGGGTGGCACCACCTCTGAGCAGAGCTGCCTGGCTGTGTAACTATCAGCTCATGGAAGCTGAATGCAATGAATGACTTCCTTCAGAGGGCTCAGAATCAGGCAGGAATGTAATTGAACAAGAGTAATAATGTACTTATTGATCCTTTCAAGGCTTTCCTTTTCCTTGAAGGCAAAAGAAGTAAATGAGCCTCAAGGAGCAGTAATGTACCTGCAAGGCTGAAATAATGGAAATTCCAGCCCTGAAAAATTTTATTCCCACTGCCTCTGGAAACCTGCTTCTTATTTTAGCATGGAATAACAACAAGAGAGAAAAGCTAGACAATGTATAATCAAAGATCGTAGAACCACAGAATCCTGGAGATGGAAGGGACCTTCAAAGCCCCTCTTGTTCAACCCCCCTGCAGTGAGCAGGTACATCCTGCACAAGATCAGGTTGCTCAGAGCCTCATCAAAACTGGCCTTGAAAATCCCCAGGGATGGGGCCTCCACCATCTGTCTGGGAAACCTGTGCCAGGGTTTCACTACCTTCATGGTGAAGAATTTCTTTCTAACATCTAATCTAAAGCTGCCCTTCTCTAGTTTAAAATCATTGCTCCTTGTCCTGTTGCTCCATGCCCTTGCAAATAGACCCTTCCCAGCTTTCCTGTAGACCCCCTTCAGGTACTGGTAGGCTTCTCTGTGGTTCCCCCAGATTCTTCTCTTCCCCAGGCTCAACAGCCCCAACTGTCTCAGCCTGTCCTCATAGCAGAGGTACTCCAACCTCCAGACCATACTTGTGGCCCTCTTCTGGACACCTTCCCAACAGGTCCCTGTCCTTTTTTGGGTGATAAGCACTTACAGCCCCCATCTGCAATGGCATGGAAGTTTACAACAGATGAGGCTTAAAGAATTGTGGGCAAGAGAATCATAAGGTCATAGTGAGAGTGTTACAGTTGTGAGAAAAAACAGTGGTAGCAGCATCTGGTTGTCAAAAGCTGTGTGCAAAGTGCTGCAGATGACTTGAAGCAATTGCACTTTGAAATGAAAACTGATCCCAGGCACTTCATCTGTTTCCTGCCTGTTCTTAGGTATTGTTTATTAAAACAGCTTTTGTCATACATTGTCACACTTGGCTTTTATCCCTTTTGGTCCAACAGTGCTGGGATATTCGATGCACAGTGAAGAAAAGCAGGCATCCTCCTTCCCTTGCAGATATAATTATGGGTAAAGCATCTTTGCTTCTCAACAGTGTGCTTCTGACTTCTCAAACGGTTGTTCTTGGATTTGATTTCATGTCACAGATGGTAATGATAAACAAAGGATTTCCTAAAAATCAGAGAAGGGGCAAGATGAAGTAGAAGTCCCACTGACATACTGCCCCTTGGCTTTTAAAAATCCTTCTGTAAAACAGTGTCATGCAGTACATCACTATTGCCCATGTGTCTAATCCCTGTAACCTTAGCTGGAAAGTTTATTGTGTTTGGGATCAGCTTTTTCTCTTGGGTTTCTCCAGTGCCCCTTGTCTTGTCAGAGAAATGAACTTCTCCACAGCAAGGTAATTTCCCATATTTTGCTTCTGCCCCAGTGCTTGGGGACATGGTTTAGGGGTGTTGGTGGATGAGAAACTCGACATGAGCTGGCAGTGTGTGTTCTTGCAGCCCAGGCAGCCAACTGAATCCTGGGCTGCATCAAGAGAAGTGTGACCAGCAGGTTAAGGGAGGTGTTTTTGTCTCTCTGCTTGGCTCTGATGAGACTCCAGCTGGAATACTGTGTCCAGTTCTGGAGCCCTCAACATAAGGACATTGAGCTGTTGGAGCAGGTCCAGAGGAGGGCCATGATGATGATCAAAAGGCTGGAGCACCTCCCTTATGAGAACAGGCTGAAGGAGTTGGGGCTGTTCAGCCTGGAGAAGAAAAGGCTCAGGGGGGACCTCATGGTTGCTTCTCAGTAGCTGAAGGGGACCTACAGAAAGGCTGGGGTAGGAATTTTTAATAGGGTCCAGGATGGCAGGACTAGGAGTAATGGATGCAAATTGGAAGAGGGGAGATTTAGGCTGGATAGATGAAAGAATTTTTTTACTGTGAGGGTGGTGAGACACTGGAACAGGCTGCCCACAGAGGTCGTGGCTGTCCCCTTCCTGGAGGTGTTTAAGGCCAGGCTGGATGAGACATTAAGTAACCTGATCTAGTGGGAGGTGCCCCTGTCTATAGCAGGAGGGTTGGAACTCGATGATCTTTAAGGTCCCTTCCAACCCAAATAAAAACAGTCTGTATGAATCTCTTCTGCATAAGCTTCAAATAGAGAGATATCCATTCTTCCTCTGGGATGAGACTCACCTGAATACCAGCAGTCAGGCTGCACTGCCACTAAACGGGAATGATGTCCACTTCTTGGTTGTTCCTGTGATAGCCCAAGTCTTAAACAGGTTGGGGATGTCACACAGCTGTGGCAAAGTGGTTGCTCAGCTACTGGCATGAGGTTGCTGGGTCAGTTGTAGCTCATCAGGACATCTGTCACACTGTGACATGAGAGGGTCCTTGCCATGTGTTTCCATCTCTCCTGGACAGAGAAATTATGAGATTTACCCACTCCAGCACTTTAAAAATGGGAAGTTGGGAATGGCAAACCAGCCAGAGTCCTCTAAGCCATGACCTGCAGTTCCTTCTGCTTTATGAGAGTAACTAAATTAACAGAATCATAGAATAGTTTGGGTTGGAAGGGACCTTAAAGATCATCAAGTTCCAACCCCCCTGGGCATTTTGAAATGGTAATGCTGCCTTAGATAAAAATAAGGACTCTTTGGGAAACTGAAAAAAGACACAAAGTTCCACCAACAGTGATTAGTTTTTAGGGGTTGTTTTTTTGGGGGGTAGGGAGGTTATTTGTTTATTTTTTTTTTCACTTGCCTGGTATTTGACATTTCAATTTATGCTAATTTATACCACTTGAAAAGCCCAAATAAACCACTCGGGCGGAACTGAAGAGGGGGTGAGTGTAAGGAAATTAAAATTATAAAGTTGGTGTCTGTGCTCAGTGAGCACTTGAGACACAAAGCATTTGCAATCACTGTAGCATGCATCTAGTCTGTATGATACTTAATTAGTTTTTCAACAAGTGGTATGAATTCCTTTGAAAATTTGTGGACCTTTGTTTACTGCCAACCAGCCTCCTCGTGTCCACACAATAAATAATCATAGAGCTGAGGCCATCTGGAAACCTGAAAACAGGATATTTTTCCAGCCTTGGTAAAGAAGGATTAAATACCAAAAAACAACCAAGAAGGTATCAGAACTTTCTCAATTTCCTCCAGTTATTCCATGTAGAAAGAACTGTAGGAAGTGCCTTTAGATGTTTTTTTCTCTTCTGTGTTACAAAAAAAAAAAAGTTTACATCCATGTGCAGATAAGCTGAATGAAGTAATTTCCAGATTTCTGCCTAAGAGGCCACAGTAAATGTTCTGAAATTGGATCTAAACAAGAAGTGGTGATGGACACAGGTACTGGAGGCAAAACTCATGGAATCATAGAATGTTTTGGGTTGGAAGGGACCTTAAAGATCATCTAGTTCCAACCCCCCTGCCATGGGCAGAGACACCTCCCACTAAACCAGATTGCTCAATGTCTCATCCAGCCTGGCATCTTCCAAAGCTTTTAGTTGTGGTATGGAAGGCAGGTCCCCAGAGAGAGCAACCCCCAGACTCTGGGTAGACAGAGAAGCTTCCCCAAAGAACTACTTTGAAATATTCATAATGAGACAAAAAGAAAAGAGATACATTTATGATCTAGTCCAGGTTGGCAAGGTCCTCATACAAAATTTGTTCCAGCATGTGGTAGTCAGTGGTTATAGAAGACTGGGATGAATGTCTATTGCCAAAATTTCCTCATGCTAATTCAAACACTGGAACAGGCTGCCAAAAAAGGCTGTAGAGTTTCCACTCTTGGAGATACTTAAAAAGTTGATGAGTCAACGATCAGATCTAATACCAAAGCTCTTTTTTGAGCTGGGCATGGGCAAGAGGTCTTCTTGAGATCCTCTTGGCCTTCAATTTATGATTCTGGAAACTTTGTGCACACTTCTTAAAAGAGAATGTACTGCAGAAGGTGCATGGAAGGGGCAGTAAGGATAACCCAAAATACTGTTTCAAAGAAGAAATCTTTTGTATATCAATCACGAACAATTTGTGTCCCAAATTTCTCCAGAAGTAATTCCTAAACATGAGAACCTCACACCACAATGACCAATAATCTTATCCTGTGTAGTTCCTTGCATCTAGTGTGTTTGTACAGATACCCACAGATATATATATATAAGGATACATGAAACATAAGGATGAGCAGGAGGTGTGCTTCACACTGGAATATGTACATAGTTGTGAAAGACGAAGGAGTTGCCCTTTGCTGAGGCAACAAGTTGTTATTTAGTCAAGTGCTGGAGATAACATATGCAAAGAGGCTTTTGCCTCTCCAAACACTTGTTCTAATTAAGAGGAATAGCAAGACCATCACCTGAATTGGAAAGAGAGAAACCAAAGCTGGAGAGGAAAGTTAAATATGTTCAAATGGCAGTGAGAGGCTGGATCTGAGGACACTGGTCTAACAGGATGTAATCCCTACAGTGAGACATAGAGAAAAGAAGAATCTTTGTCAAGCTGAGTAACAGGGAAAAGTGAATAAAGATAGCAGTATTTGAACATAAAGAATTATTTTTCTTTAATTTCGTTGTATAGGCTTTTTATGACCATTCTGAATTTCTTCCTATACCCAGTGAGAACGCCAGAAGTCTGAGCAGAGTAAACAGCAATGGCTGAATTAAAAGGTGAGGGGGAAGTCCATTAAAAACCAGTACAAGTAAAGATCAGAGCCCTGGAAGAGGAAGTTCCTAATGCTGGGAAATTATCCTGGTGTGATGGCTTTGAGTTGAATAGCTCTTCACAAATTGTACTAGGTCTTGTGAAACACTTTGCTTACTCCTTAGGGTTTAATATATGGGTTTAGGGCTGAACTGCTATGAAAAATGTTAGTTATTTCAGACTATTTTCTGGCAGTCACATTGCACCCAGCACAACAACCCCAACAGAAAAGCCCAGAGATGAGAATTGATGACAGTGCTTCTGCAATGAATCTGAAGCAGAGATTGCCAGATGAGAAGTTATGTTAAGGATGAACCAAGGAGTTGCCTTACATGCATATACTTATGTCTCAAACTATTTGGAATATGGTACTCCAGTGCCTTGGAGAATCACAGAATCATAGAATGGTTTGGGATGAAAGAGACCTTAAAGATCATCTAGTTCCAACCCTCTTGCCATAGGCAGGGACACTTCCCACTAGATCAGGTTGCTCAGAGCCTTGTTCAGCCTGGCCTTAAATACCTCCAGAAAGGGGGCATCCACAACCTCTCTTGGAAACCTGTTCCAGTGTCTCACCATCCTCACAGTAAATAAATTCTTTCTTATATCCAGCCTGAATCACCCCTCTTTCAATTTACATCCATAATCCTAGTCCTGCTATCCCATAAACCATTAAAAAGTCCTACCCCAGCCTTTCTGTAGCCCCCTTCAGGTATTGATAAGCTACTAAGATGACCCCTCTGAGCCTTCTCCTCTCCAGGCTGAACAAACCCAGAAGCTGCAGATAGAACCTTAACTTTTATTCCCAAAAGGACTGACTCTCTCCATCCAACCCAGAATTCCCCAACATAAGGAGGATGCAGACCTATGAAATGAGTCCACATGAAGCCATGAAGATGATTAGAGGGCTGGAGCACCTCTGCTGTGAGAACAGACTGAGAGAGCTGGGATAGTTCAGCCTGCAGACGAGAAGGCTGCAAGGAGATCTTACAGCAGCCTACCAGTAAGGGTAGTGAAACACTGGAAGAGGTTGCCCAGAGAGGCTGTGGACTCCCCCTCTCTGCAAGTGTTCAAGGCCAGGCTGGACATGGCACTGAACAGCCTGATCTAGTGGAGGTGTTCCTGCCTATGGCAGGGGGGTTGGAACTAGATGATCTTTAAGGTCCCCTCCAACCTGAACTATTCTATGATTCTATGATTTTATCTGTAGGGGACCTACAGAAAAAGCTTTTTTACAAGGGCTTAAAGTGATACGATAAGAGGTAATGGCTTCAGCCTGGAAGAGGGAGATTTAGATTAGATATTAGGAAGAAATTCTTCACAGAGAGCAGTGAGACAATGTAACAGGTTGCCTGGAGAAGCTGTGGATACCCCAGCCTTGAAGGTGTCCAAAGCCAAGTGGATGGAGCTTTGAGCAATCTGCCCATGGCAGGGAGCTTGAAGAACTAGAGGATCTTCAAGATCCCTTCCAACTTAAACCATTCTATAGGTCTGTGAAATCATCTTGCTGGGCAAACAAGAGCAGCATTGCAAGATTCTTCTCCTACTGAGTCAGAGAAAGCACTGTGCTGCCTTTCAACAATATTTCAGCACAAAACCTAACCCTTTTCACGACTATTAATCTCACATGGCAGATCTGAGCATACTTAAAAGCCTTTAGCAGAGACAATACAGACACAGAGGCTGCCCAGAGGTCAAAGCCTGCTGCTGTGGAAATGAAATATTTGCATAACCTTTTCTTTCAAGAATTTATGTGATGAGTGCTCTTTCAGGCTGCTTCCTTGGTGCTTCTGTGAAGCTACCAGGCAGGACAGAAAAAATGCAGTATATTTCTGGGAAAGAACATGACTATCAGCCCTAAATACACATATGGTGGGGCTATGACCATAGAATCAGAGAATGGTTTGGGTTGGAAGGGACCTTAAAGACCATCTAGTTCCAACCCACCTGCCACAGACAGGGACAACTCCCTCTAGATCAGGTTGCTCAATGTCTTGTCTAGGGTGGACCTTGGTGTCCAGGATACCAGGTGTCCACCAAGATGTTCTATCACTCTCCAGCAGGACAAGGGTATGAGAAAAATAATCTCCCCCCATCATTCCTCCTTTTTTCTTTTAGTTTTTATTGATCATTCCTACTTTTTTCTTTTGTTTTTTATTGCTGAGCAGGCATAATATGGCATGGAATATCATAGAATGGTTTGGGTTGGAAGGAAAGATCATCTAGTCCCAACCCCCCTGCCATGGGCAGGGACACCTCCTAGTAGACCAGGTTGCTCAGTGCTTCATCCAGCCTGGCTTTAAACACCTCCATAGAGGGGGCATCTACAACCTCTCTGGGCAACCTGTTCCAATGTCTCCTCCAACCCAAACCATTCTGATTCATTCTATGATTCTATATTTTTTTTCAGTCAAACCTGGGAAAAGCTTCCAATCACATGTACTAGGAGAGTGACTATCAGTGGGTACAAGTGTGAATTTGTGTTTCCTTTGCAAACAAACAAACAAACCTTTTCTCTGCATTTAATATGCTTTTGTACCCTCAGAAAGAATATATCGTTCCGTACTGATTAGATCTGACAAAATAACATTGGTTGGTTTGTATTTCCTTATTTTTCTTGCTTCCTGGAATTTTCAAAGCAGTGAAATAACCCACTTCATATTTAGTCTCCTATTTGTACGTGAAAATCAATAGTTACAGTGTGTTCAATGCATCAATGTATTAGGCTTAAGACAATCTGATCCTTGCCTGGTGTTATGTACAATGAACACAACTTCTAAAGAAATGTTTTCTGGTGAGAATTTGCTTCGAGATGTGTCCTTTATAGGAATGTATTCTCAGAATTAGAAATTTCAGAACACTACAAGGAATCCCACCATGGGCAAGGAAAATAAAAATGTACCAGCCCATGGCACGTGTAGAAGCTCTCTGCAAAGAAATGCTTCAAAACCTACCAGAAACAGTAATTGGCTGTTACTGGATGGTCTCAGAAGATCAGTCAGAAGGCTGAGATGGAATTTCTATGCAGGGAATGTGCCTGGAAGCTCAAATTCATGCTTCCCCAGGCAAGTGCTGAGCCAGCCAAGCTACCAAGAGTGAAAAAGACTGAAATATGAGTCTGTGTTGATTTAATACCTGATCAACCTGCAAAGTAGAGTTGTGTGAGCAGGATGCAGGTCCTGTGTTTCAGTTTCAGCAGCACTTAGGTCTAGGCTGAAACACTTCTTGCTTTGGCAAAACTCCCCATTTAGATGTTGAGAGATTCTGAGATGTTTAGGAAAAGTTTTTACTCTGAAGAATACTGAAGAAACCGTGGATCTGTTGAGGACCACAAGATCACCTTAAAATGATGATCATCTTAAAATGTCTCTGCGCATGCATGCTAAAAAATAAATGATTCAGAGCATGCTGACTTGCTTGTGAGATGCAGAGGACAGCCACAAAGATGATTAAACCACTGGAGCACCTCCCTTATGAAGACAGGCTGAAGGAATTGGGGTTGTTCAGCCTGAAGAAGAGAAGGCTCAGGGGGCACCTCATAGTAGCTTCTCACTGGAATAGGTTGTCCAGAGAGGTTGTGGATGCCCCCTCAATCCCTGGAAGTGTTTAAGGCCAGGCTGGATGAGGCATTGAGCAACATGGTCTAGTGGGAATTGTCCCTGCCTGTGGCAGGTGGGTTGAAACTAGACGATCTTGAAGGTCCCTTCCAACCCAAACCATTCTGTGATTCTATGAAAGGAGTTTCAGTTCAGACAGACAGCACTTACACAGAATTTGCTCCCTTGTTTGTGCTTCTTTTGTTGAAGAGGGTGGGTTTTGCTTAGCTTGGTGAATGCTTGTTGCTTTCTACTTTAGGCAGACGAGACTCAAGGGTCTGTTATTTGAACCAGTCATTAGGCTGCACAAGTGGCTGCTCATACCTCTCAGGATGACTCAGTCTATTATGTAACCAAAGAATCATTTTGGTTAGAAAAGACTTTTAAGGTCACCCACTCCAACCACCAATCTCACCCACTCCAACCATCAATCTAACAGCACTAAGTCCACCACTAAAACATGATGCTCAGCACCACCTCTATATGACTTTTAAATACTTTAGGGGATGGTGAGTTCACAGCTTCCCTGGGCAGCCTGTTTCAATGCCTGAAAATCTTTTTGGTGAAGAAATTTTTCATAATACACAGTCTAAACTATCCCTGGCATAACTTGAGGCTGTTTCCTATTGCTTGGTCTTGGCAGACCAACCTCCCCCTCTCCACAGGTTGTTGTAGAGAGCAATAAGGTCTCCACTCAGCCTCCTTTTCTCTAGGCTAGACAATTCCATTCCTCCCACCTTAAGTGCCTCTGCTTCCTCAAGTGTGAGGGAGCAGTGAAAGCCCAAGGAGGAGGCAAGTCCTCAGATGCTGCAAACTAGTGATTTATGCTGGTGAATGCTCTGCTCATAGATACCTTGAGGCTTCTGCATGAAGAACATTGGTCACTCAGTGTCTGTAAACTTCAGAGGAGGTCCCATCACTGAGATGAATGCTGCTTGGCAAACTCATCTCATTTTAGAGCACATTCAACTCTTCAGCCTTGATATGTAAAGGATCTAGTCAGAGGTCACACTGGGTTCCTTGTCCTCCTGCAAAAAAACAAGAAACGAGAGGATGAAAGAGTAAGGGACAAACCCCAAAGCTCCATCTAAGAAAGCAGGATTTCACTCAGTTTGTTGGGCTGTCTCTGTTTGATGAGGCAGTGAGACATATCTGAATGGATCTTGCTGCTTTTCTCTTTTAACACAGCTTTGTGATTTTCCCTTTTGAAGCTTCTGCATCGCTTCCCATCTGTTTGCTTACTCACGGAGGGAAAATGTATTCATTATTTACTTCTCTCTCTGAAAACATGTTTGTGGACCTGATTTCATGTCTTCGAAGCTTCCCTTTATGTCCTGCAGAGCACCAGACTCTTTTATTAATGTGCATTTTGCATCTCTTTAGGAAACTCCATCAAAAGTTAAACATCAGCTAGAAATCTCTGATTTATTGGATGAATGTAGCCAACTAAATCCCTAAAATTCCTACTAATGCACATCCTAGTCTTGCAGAAACTTTTGTGCTTCCTGGCTCACCAGGCTTCATGATAACTTCTCTCCTCTGAGAGATAACTTGTCTCTCTGTCTTTTATGAGAGATTGCTTCTCTCATAAAAATAGCAAGAGTAGTGTAAAGACCATCTTCACACTATCAATCAGTTCAGCAGAAACTTTTGGCTTGACAAAGAAGTCAAGGGTCAGGATTTTTGTCAACAAAGTCAATATTCCCATTCCCTTGTGATTCTTGTCTGCTGCCCTCAGGCACTGCAGTCCCTTTAGCAAAGGCTGAAGCTCAGGACAGCACTGTCAGAGTGACAACCCCTTTCCTAAGCAGCATTTTTTTGTATTTGCATGGTGGAATTTCACATCCTAAAGCTCTAAATAGTTCATGCAAGCAACTGCTCTTGATGAAGAAGTTACACTCTGCAAATCCCAGCGCTTTCCACACGAAGAAGTCAATAATTTAACTCCAACCCACTGCAGTGCAGCAGAGGCTGTACTTAAATCTCTGCTCCCTCCTGGGCTGAAAGCCCTGCTGAAGCCATGAGCTCAGCCTGGCTGGACTTCATTCAGCAAATTAAAATTTCAGTGAAAAGAGATGCAGAAAGCCAAGAAAAAAAAAAAAGTCTCATTTTGCTTCTCTCTGGAAAGCAGTGGTATCTTGCCCTAGCAACTAGCCCAATACAAAGCCTGCAATTAGCAAACAGCCCTTATCCTAAATTGCTTTCACTCTGCAGCACAAGGTGCACAGAAGGCAAAGAAGTATCTGCAGGAGGAAGTGTTGATCAGGGCATGGGCCTGGAGCTACTACAGCATAAGCAAGGCTGGGGTACTGAAGCCAAGGTGAGGACATGGCAAAGTGATGAGATGAAAGGCAGGAGCCTGCCCCACAGGTCCATGAAGGATCAGGAAAAGGAGTTGAAGGTGCTGAGAGCAGGAGCCAGGAGTGGAGCTGAGCAACACAGAAGTAAAGGCTAGATAAAAGGAAGAAGTTCTTTATGGTGAGGGTAGTGAGACACTGGAACAGATTGCAGAGAGGTTGTGGATGCCCCCTCTCTAGAGGTGTTTAAGACCAGACTGGACAAGGCACTGAGCAACCTAATCTAGTGGGAGGTGTCCCTGCCTATGACAGGGGGGTTGGAACTAGATGATCTTTAACGTCCCTTCCAACCCAAACTATTCTATGATTCTATTTTTGGCCACCAAACACTTGTGATAGACCAACAGGGGAAGAGCAGGAGGTGGTTGCAAGCATGGTGCTTGTATTTAGACAGGGAAAGGGGCTAAAAGTGTAACTCTGGCCCAAAGCATTTGGAATTTTAGTTTCATCCTTCCTATAATTTTTGGGGAATCATTGCCTTGGTTTTGTGTTGGCAAAAGAAGAAATCCACACACTTACCTTGAGTGGGTAGAATTCCTAAAGCCAACAGAGAAGGGTGCAGACAGTAAACTGTCCCAGGGTGAAAAGTGTGCAGATATCACATGGTAAATTTAATCCAAGTGCTGTATATGGGAAATAATTGTCACTGAGTGTATATAGTGAGATTCTCACCCAGAAATGTAGCCCTGAATATGTGGCTAAGTCATAGAATCATAGAATAGTTTGGGTTGGAAGGGACCTTAAAGACCATCGAGTTCCAGCCCCTCTGACATAGGCAAAGACACCTCCCACTAGATCAGGCTGCTCAGTACCATTTCCAGCCTGGCCTTGAACTCCTCCAGTGAGGGGGCATCCACAACCTCTCTGAACAACCTGTTCCAGTGTTTCACCACCCTCACTGTAAAGAATTTCTTTCTTATGTCAAGTCCAAACATTTTCTCTAGTGGTGGGGTGATGGGAAACCACAGAAATACCCAGGTAAGCTGGCATGGTTTGGAGGCACATCATCAATAATCATCACTGGAAGGAACCAAAGTTGCACTGCTCCAGGCCATCACCCCAGCTGGTTCCTCTTTGACTTTAGTGGTGTAGTTAAAGTCTATGGATGAAGAACATCTGGTGGTTTTTGTGTTTTTCTTGTCTTTTGGGGATTTTTATCTTAATTTTCTCTGTGAAATATCACTAGGCTATAATAGTCACCCTAAAATAAATTCAGCTGGGTCTAGAATTCTGTTTCTATGGCAATGTTTTATGGGTAAATAAGGGTCAAAGTCCATTTTGTTTTTCTGGAGGTCACATAGCAAGTTGACATGTGGATGATTAAACACTCTTGCCTGAAATGGATGACAAATTCTGCCCTTTAGAAGCTGTCCTTGGTCTGTGCTACTCCTCAAAAGGTATTTAGGCATTATCTGTGAAAGAGCTACTTGAAAGGGCACACAATTGCTTCAAGTGAATCTGGAAGTGGTCCCACCAGTGGCAAATCAGTGTCCTTATTACCTTTCTGGTGTAGACCACTGTGTGGCCAAAGAGCAGGAGGAAGAACAAGTCCATAGTCAGAGCCTGATAGGAAGCTTTTGAACACATTATCAAGCTTGTAACAACCTCTGCAACCTCCATGGCTCATGTTTGATCTGTATGTCTTGTACTGTCTCCCTTTGCTCTTGTCCTGCTTCATAAATATTCTGAGCATGGACCTGCCATGTGTGATCTTAGTGCAGACAGCAGGGACCCAGCAGGGTCTCACCTCCCTCTCCCTGCAGCAGGGAAATTTGTGGCAGATTAAAAATAAACATTGTTTCTGCACACAAAAAGTGCATCTTTCAGAGACTTGTGATTTGCCTGTGACCTGCCTGGGCGGCTGCTCTGCTGAGGCAGGTCTGGGACTGAAAAAGGCATAAGTGATGATTGGGTCACACAGGCAATTCATCCTCATCCTGTTAATCATAATGGCTACATGCTCTCCCTTGTACATGCATCTCTGGCTGCTTTCAGGATCTCAGGGACCTATTAAAGAGCTCTTTTTGGAAAAAAAATTAATAGCCAAACCCAGTGTTATGGTTTGGGAAAATAGATAACAATGTATTGTCGTTTAGACAATTTTACTATCATCTGATGCACACTCCCCACCTGGAAAGGGAGAAGCAAGAAAACATGAGGGCTGAAATATAAATACATTTAATAGGATAAGACTAAATGGTTAACAATAACACTAAAGAACTCCTATTTATCTTAATAGTAATAGAAAAGATGCAAGAACTATACTCAGAAAATTATAAGAGCAAGAAACTTTGCTCTCCCAGCAGCAGACAGCAAATGCTGGACACTGTGAGCACCTGACTGTGAGCACAACAGCCTTGGGAGGAAGGGAAGACCTTAGGGGTCTGTCACCAGGACAAGGAGTATCTCTGGATCACAGACATAAGGGAGAGAGAGAGCAAGCAAGCAAGAAAAAAGCTGCACAGCAAACTTCCTAATTTATATCAAATGTGATGTTCATGGTATGAAATAATCCTGTTGTATTAGAAGGAGTGTGGTTAGTAGGTTGAGAGAGGTTCTCCTGCCCCTCTATTCTGCCCTGGTGAGACCACATCTGGAATATTGTGTCCTTTTCTGGTCTCCTCAGTTCAGGAAGGACTGGAAACTGTTGGAGAGGGTACCACACAGAACAACAAAGATGATGAANCAAGGGGAAATGGGTACAAGCTGGAAGATAGAAGGTTCCAGAGAAATGTAAGAAAAAACTTTTACACAGTGAGGGTAACAGAACACTGGAACAGACTGCCTGGAGAGGTTGTGGAGTCTCCTCTGTAGACATTCAAGACCCATCTGTGTGACCTGTTCGAGGTGGTCCTGCTCTGGCAGGGGGATTGGACTAGATGATCTCTCGAGGTCCCTTCCAATACCTAATATGCTGTGATTATGTGAAAGGCTGAGGGAGCTCTGAGGATTCCCCATTCCCTGGCCATGAATGTGTGGCACAGGCCATCCAAAATCCATACAACTGTAGGCTCTTTGTGCTGAACAGGGGGTGCATCCCGATGGAAAACAGTCTCCAAAACCCTCAAGCCCCCTCAAGAGTGCCAGATATGAGTGAGCAGTGCTAGCTGGAACAGGTCATGAACTACAGGGATAGGCTATGCTCCACTTGTTTCCTGCTAAACAAGATGCCTTTGAACAACACCTTCTGAGACAAAGAATAGTCCAAGGTTTTGGAGGTAATTTTCTACCATAGACCTGTTTTGGACCGAACTCATTTTGTTTCCTAAGAAAAGATATCTTTTTTAGATAGATTTCTGTCTTTGACAGGTACAAGAGATTTCTTAGGCACTTATTACACCTCACAACAAAAATAGCATTTTACAAAGCAAGAAGAGCTTTAAAAGCATCTCCTTGAGAGTAGCTGTTGGCACTGGTAACTGTTAAAAAAAAGGTGTAAGCTAGGAGAAAGAAAAAGCCAAACCAGACTTCAAAGTAGCAGAAGATAAGATATCATTGATTCTGTTGATTTTGTGGATTCATTTTGCTAGCTCTTCCCTTCACAAAATGTGTCACCTTCCTTTCACATTTTTCTGCCATGTTCCAGACATGACTTTAGGAACCTGAGGTTCTCAATGCTGGGCCTAAGGCAGAAGGGACTAGGGCATTATTGGGACTTGTTTCTGGTGTATTCATTCCTGAGATCTCTGTGTGATTAAAATGATGCTGGAAGCTGAATATTGCATCAATGTTGTAAAGAGGAGCCTGAGGGTTAAGATGGTGCCTGGGGGAAGAGTGAGATATATTTAAAGAACAAAAGCTGGAAAGTTGTGTGTTTGTGCATTCAGGAGAGGATATTGCTTACATGAAGGATGTAGCAGCTCCTGGGATAATAGGAGCAGGTCCAGAGGAGAGCCACAAAGCTAATCTGACTGGAGCACCTCCCTTATGA